>CAUYUJ010004158.1:219801-462301 GCA_963575745.1 Prorocentrum cordatum | reverse complement strand
ATCCTGTCAGCTTGAAGGACAAACCCAACCTTCAACAGCTCCGGCACGAGCGTCACGTAAGAATCACGAATCTTTGTCCGAACAAGCAAAAACCAGGTGTAGCAAATGCTCTCGTCGCAAACCCTGCAACATCAGGTGTCGTAACGACTGCATCATCTGCCGGGACGGCCATGCCACACTTGCAACGAATAAACCATTTGCCGCAACATCGAATACCTACCACAGCTGCATCAGCGTCAAGATGTAGAGCATGCGAGTTCATCAAACAAGTCCAACACGCAACACAACAGCGCAACAAAGCCTTGCCAACCTGCCAGGAAGCGGACAGCTCCCATACTCTCTCCCTCCGAATGCCATGAGAATATCCCTGCCGGCGCCTCAGCGATACAGTTTGCGCTGGACGGCTCCCCAGACTTGCCTGCAGTGCCAAAGGGGCTGGTGGTGTTCAGGACGTGCGATCCGAGAGCGACGTCAAGGGCGAAGGGAGCTGATGCTGTTCAAGACGTGCGATCCGAGAGCGACGTCAAGGCACGACGAACGATGAGGGACGACGACGACGACGACGACGAGGACGCGGGACGACGACGACGACGAGGACGAGGGACGATCAAGGCAACAAAGGATGAGTCGCTAGCACGACGATCAAGGCAACGCCGACACGCCGCCCCGATACAAAGAAACTCAGCTCGTGGCAAGGCGGGCTGGGCAAACATGCGGCCGCGCGCCCTTCTGCACCGCAGGCGCCGCGCGCGCCAGAGGCGACTATAGGGGACGAGAGGCCACAATGGGCCCGCGAGCCTCGATCCATAAACCGCCTGAGCCACCTCCTCCTCCTCCTCCTCCTCCTCCTCCTCAATGGCCACGGAAGGAGCTCAGCGCCTGGGTCACCAGACTTGGCGCCCTCGCGCCCCGCGCTGCGCGACGCGCGCGGCCGCCTTCGCGCCCTCGCGCCGCCGCCCCCGGAGCAGGGCGCCCCTCCTACCTACCCCAAGCCGCGGTGCGCGAGGAGCGACTGCCCTCGCGCCTCGGGGGATGACCCGTGCAGCACCGATGCCGGACGAGGTCCCTGGCTCCTGGGCCCCCCCCGCGCCCATGGGGCCACGGGTGAGGCCACGCGCGCCGGCTGGAGGGGGAGGGAGAAGGGAGGGGAGGAGGTGGGAGGGGCGGCGGGAGAAGCGGGGAGAGGGCCGACTCGGGGCGGGAGGAGGAGGAGAGGGAGGCGATATTCTCTCTCTCTATATATATACACGAGATGCATATAAGTACACTTTGTCTGTTGAGTTGAACGCGTTTAGAATTTGTTGATCTTCACACTTTTGCAAGGAGGAGGGGCCGGATCGGCGGTCCACGACGGAGGAGTCGAGCCCTCTCGCCGTCGGGCGCGCGCCAATCCCGCTGCGGGGCCCCACGGTCGAGGAGAGGAGGGAGAGAGGCGAGCAGAGGGGCAGCGCTCGAGTGCGGCGGTCGAGGGCCGAGTTTGAGAGGCGCGCGGGGGCGGGGCTCCCGAGGGAGGGCGTGGGAGGCGCGCGCGGACCTCGCGCATGAGCCCGGAGTCCACCACCACGAGCACGTCGTCGATGGTCACGGAGCTCTCGGCGATGTTCGTGCCGAGGATGACCTGGCGATGGGGGCGCGGGGGCGCGCGCTTCCCCCGTCCGGCCACCGAGGGCCATGCGCTGCCGACGAACGCATCGATCGAGAAGTCTGGGCGAGATGCCCAGCAGGTGGACACGGAATGAGACGAGGGCGAACAGTGGGAGCAAGAGAGAGAGAGGGAGAGACAAAGCAAGAGTGACAGGTAGACAGAGAGAGAGAGGGGGAGAAAGAGAGGGCGAGAAAGGGGAGAGAGCGAGAGAGAAAAACAGCAACCAACAGGAGTTGAGCCAGCTACAGCTACTGCCACTCCTCTTTGCGACCCGCCTCCTTCCCTCCCTCCACCTCTCCCTTGGCCCCCCTTTCCTCCGCCATGCCATCCCTGCCCACCCGACTTCACACTGAACGAAACAAGCAGATCGAAGCTTGACCACCATCGCTCCCGCGCGGGCCGCATGGAGAATGACACCTCTACTGCGCGCCCCTGCCATCACTCAGCTCTCTCCCTCCCCTCGGAGGACCAGTCGAGACAACGGCACTCCCACACCCAGCCCAAATCCGCTCAAAATGTACGACAGGTTCGCATCGTGTCGACCCCGGCGTTGGTATCTGAAGCCGCGGGGATCGTTCAACCTTGAACGATCGGCCATTTCCGAAACGTTCAAATCGTTCCACATCGAACGATTCTGGGTCGCCCGCGGCGTTCAACGTTGATCGCCGCTGGCCGGGTCGCCGCTGGTCGACACGACACGGACCTACCGTATCCCTGGACCCCTCCCAAGGTCCATCCTGACCCTGCTCTTCGAGGCGGATCCAGCCGTGGCAACGAGAAGCCTCCCGGAGGTCCAAGGAGCAATACCAGCTGCCCACGGAGGCGCGCTCCATGCTGGAGCCTCCAGGGCCCGCTGGGCCTCGTGGCGGGATGCTCTGGAGGCCGTGGGGGCCTCATTGCATACCCTGGGGGCACCATGGGCCAAGGGCACATCTGACATGAAGTCGGGCGTGTCCCCCTACAGGGGGATTCTCGACGAAAAATAAAACATACTCAAAAAATACTTCAAATGGCAAAACAAACAAAAAAACTAAAAAAATAGTCCCCAGACTGCTTTTGGACTATTTTTGAATATTCCTCCTGTAGAGGGACGGGCCCGACTTAACTCTGACAACACCCGAACCACACCTCGCAGCTCAATCTGGCCAGTGGATACAAAAATGATGACACCTCGCCTTCTTCTGCCTACCTTCCGCCAGCAGGCCGCCGTTACTGGCGCGCCCGAAGTGCGTTTGGAACAAGCGGGTCCCATCAGCGAATGCGGTCCAGATCAAACAGCGGCCCCTGTTGGGCAGGCGACGCTTGCGCCTCGCACTGACAGCCTCGGTGACAACGCCGACAGCGATCCTTTTCAAAATGGGCACGACCTGATGTCTGACAGGGGATACGAGGACCCCTATCTTGTTCGAATGAACCTCAAAATGTATGCCCAACCCTTGGATATACGATGGGGGGGCGTCCATCCTCGATGAGGGGTGCGTCCCAATAGCCTGCTTGGGGTGTATCCCAGGGTTTCCCTCCTTTTCTGAGCAGCTTCATTTTTCGCCGAGAAGTCGGGGGCTGGGGGAGAAAAATCGCCTGCGTTTTTGTTTAGTACCAATTCCGGTCGTACCGAACGGGAGGCTCCCGCCGGCTTCCGCCGGGAACCAACAACGCGCCGAAAGCGAGGCCGTTTTTCTGGAACGCGCCGTGCGGGAACGTACCTTGGATGCTCGCAACTCTCCTGGCAGAAGGCAATTAGCGTATTGTGCACCAGGAGCTGGCCCACAAATTGGCTCAAACTGGCGGTGCGTCAGCGACGCCTGGATGAGACAGTTCTCTGGCTTCAGATCGCGCCGCTCCGCTTACAGATCTGGATGCGGCGCCGCCAGGTGGCTCCGAGAAGAAACTACTTGGGTTTCAGACCTCGGAATCCGCCGGCGACGCGGCGGCATCTCCTCCGACCCCCAGGGTCCCCGGAGGTCTCCCGGATGTCGTCATCCTCGCTTCTCCCCCCAGCTTCGCTGCACGTGTCTCGCGGGGGCCGATCCGCGCCGCGCCTTCGTCTTCCCCTTCTCGGGGCGCTGGAAGATCAGCTGCTGCTCGTTCTGGCGGCGCAGCGCCGCGCTGGGAAGGGGGGTCGGGGAGCGCCAGGGCCTCTGGCAAGTGCGACCTGCTCACAACACCCCGCCAAAACGCTATGTAGCCAGATTAGGTGGTCTCTGCTCCTCCGCTCCTAGCCAAGAGGACGATGAGAAGGCGAAGCTAGAGACGGAGAAGGGAATGCCATCGCGCCGCGTGGTCCTCCACCCTCTCCAATCCCATATCCGATCTCCCCCCCATCCGTTCCAGGACGTTGCCAGACCATCCAACACGCAGGAAGGACAAAAACTACAACAAACCCCGATCCCAAACATCCGACAATAGGATTGTGTCAATCCGCAGCCCCGAAAGTCCCGCACCCTTCCCCGGGGCAAGTTTTTCGCCCTCAATTGCCCTGGGACCTAATCACGACCCCCTGGGGGCGAACTCGAAGAAAAAAAACTGGATTTAACCAGCCAGATCGTTTGGAGATGCCCCCCCCCCATCCACACCGCCCGCCGCAAACTTCCCCCTTTCAGTCCTCCTGCTCGGGGACGCACTGACCAGGGTCCATGGTCCATGCTTACCTGGGCCAGCCTGGCATGCAGGGTCCTGCAAGATCCTGCGGGATCCTGCAGGATGTTGCGCGCAAGCCCGGGTCACTGCACCCTTGTTCTCTGCAGGATCCCGCGAGGTCCGGCGCTCTGGCTGACCCCCGTTTGCATTGACCCCCGTCGCAAGGCTCCCGCTCTGCTCTCGCCGTCCTCGCCCGAAGCGCCCGCCCACGCCTGCCCTCGGAAACTCGCCCTTATAGCGTCACCTGACCTCCCTCCACGGGCCGAGGGGCATCGCACAGGGCGGCAGAAAATTGTCACCCCCACGGTGGCACGTCGAGCGAAACTCGGCCAAAAGCTATCGGACCGCAGGTCGACCGCATGCGTCGGCGGCCCGGCGGCCGACGCCGCCGAGCCCGAGAAACGACCCCATGGGCAGCGCCCGCCCGCGCGAGCTTCCCGCGATAATGGCCTGCAATTCGGCTGAGCGACGCATCGGGGGCGCGGCCTGGGGCCCCGGGCCTCGCTCGGGGGGCGCGGCGGGGGCGGCACCGGCAGCCGTCGCGCCCCCGTGCCACCGCGCCGGCGGAGGCTCGAACGGTCGGGGTTGCTCGTCGGCAGGGCCCCGCTCCGACGGCGCCCACCTCGCGGCGAGCCGACGCGATGAGGCAAGCCGGGGGCGCGACGAGGCGACGACCGTGAGAGAGCGAGAGAGAGAGGGAACAAAAATGAAAAACAAGCCTCTATATATACACCAAAAAGACAGAGGAAGAAGAGAGACAAAGACAGAGAGAGAGAGAGATAGAGAGAGAATGAAAGAACATGGAGAGAAAAAAGAAAAAAGACAGAGAGAGAAGGGAAGATAGAGAGAGAGAGAGAGAGAGAGACATGCATAGAGAGAGAGAGGGAGAAAGAGGGGGGGAAAGAGAGAGAGAGAGAGATACATAAACAACATACATACATGAAGAAACACAAGAAAGAGAGAACACGAGAGAGGGGTATATATATATATAGAGAGAGGGAGGAATGGGAGGGAGGGAGAGAGAGAGAGAGGGATAGAGAAATAGAGAGAGAGAGAGAAATATAAAGAGAGAGTGAGAGAGAAAGAGAGAGAGAGAGAGAGAAAAAAAACACAACACATTGAACGAGAAAGAGAGAGAGAGAGAGAGAACATAATACATACATTAACAAATAATTACAACAGTAACCATGGTAGAACGTCGGAGGCTCGACCCCCTGCGACAGCGCAGCTGGAACACGTGCTACCCGACAAGAGAAGCAACAGCCGACCGCGGTGCGCCGCCCGCCGGGCCCGCCTCCCCAGCGCCCGCAGCAGCGCCCCGCCGTCCAGACAGTGAGCGCGCGCCGCCGCCGCCTTGACGCCGCCGCCCCCTGGTCGCCTGCCTGGCGCGTCGAAGAAGGAAAATTCCGGGGTGGCGCCCCCCCGCAAAGAACAACGCGCGACCGCCGGCCACCAGCCCCTGCCCCTTGCAACGCTGGCGCTCGCGAAACCGGCCGACGGCGCCCACCTCGTCGACGCGGGCGGTCTTCTCGGCGACGCCGCTCTTTCGTAGAGCGCCGACGGCCGCGACGCTGGAGGGCCCGGCGCCCCGACGGTCGGCCCGCGCAGGCGGCGGCGGCAAGCGGGCACAGGCCAGGCCCTCGAGCGCCGAGGGGCAGAGACGCGCGCGGCAGCTGGATCACTTGCCGATGAAGACGCATGACGCGCCCAGGCTGAAGATCCCCCGCTCGCCGGCAGCGCGCGCGCGAGGTGGCCGACAGGCCGGCCGAGCTCCGCCCTGGTCATCAGCAGGCGCCGAGCAACGCGGTCGAGGGCGAAGACTGACCGCCGAAACCGTTGCGACGGGACGCGGGCGACGCCCTTCTGTGGGCGAGCAGCCCCGTGAAGACCGCCTCCAACTGCGGGCCGACCGCGTCGCGTGTCGCCGGGCCATGGGCGAGCATCTCCTGGCCGCCCTGGAGACAACCTCCTCGTCGACTCTCACGGCGGCGACGCGGTCGACGCAGACCGGCGCGACTGGGTCGCTCGACGCCGCGAAGTGTTAGCGGGGCTCAGGGCGCGGTCGAGCTCCAGCGGCGCCCGCCTCAGGGACCTGACCGCCACTGCCTGGCGCAGGAAGTTCAGACCGTCGCCGCGGCCCAAGTCCAACTCATCAGAGCCGCCCGCACCTGGGAGCGACCGCCCCTGGTGGCCGAAGGAGAGACGTGGCGGAACCTGGGGGGCAAGAATCGCCGCGGCGCGGCGGGCGCTGCAAAGTCGGCCCGCATGTCGCCGAGCAGAAGAACGTGTAGTAGCCGCGCTTGGCGACCCCTCTGATGTCGCAAGCTGCTGACCAGCCGCCGCATTGAGATATCCCAATGCCTCAGCGCAGCAAAAGCCATGTGATCGGGTGGCTGAAATTGTTGCACACTCGCCATTCGAAAGTCGAAGATGACGTCGAAGTTGGCGCCGGGCGAGCAGCCCCTCGCGCGGGCGAAAAAAGCCCCCCGCAAAACTGCGCGCCTTGGTCGCGGGCTCCACGACTCCGGCGTCGCAGGCGCCGATCAAGAACACGACGAACTTGCAGGGCGACCGCGCTAGGATCGGGCCCGCCGCCAGCATGGGCCAATTCGCCCCCGGCAAACTTTTCCCGGCAGCTCGCGCCGCCGGCGACATTCCCGCGAGCAAAGAGTGAAGCATCGCGCGCTCAACTCTCGCCCGTCGGAAGAGCCTAGACGCGAGGCGCGAGAGCTGCCGCCAGAGCTCACGACGCAGCGGAATGAGCCCTCGACGAGAGTTCTCCTCAGCTGTCCACTCCGCCGCCCTAGGCGCGCTGACGGGCCAATCGATGAAAATGCTCGCGAAGGCCCCCGACGCCACCGCGTCGTTTGAGCGGTGCCTCCTGTTAGGACTCTCGCACTTGACCGCGAGGGCGCGGAGCTCGGCGTCGGCGCCGCCGCGAGCTCGGCGTCGGCACCGTCGCGAGCGGACGGGGCGAGCAACTGCTTCCCTGGACAAATGGGCCTGGCCACCAGTGCAAACCATTGCGCGATCAATCAGACGATCGCCCTGTTGCAGCAGCGCCGCTGGCACGCGCCCCGCTGAGCAGGCGTCGTCGCGGGTCTCCAGGCGGGCCTCCAGAAAGAACTGGTCGCCCTCGCCCAGGGGCGCACTGGCCTCCGCGACGGACGCATGTAGCCAGCCGCCCGCCACTATCGCCTCGGGGGGCGGCTTTGCCTTGCGCTGAGCCGCGGCCATTTCCTCCCCCTGCACTTGTTGGCGAGCAATATCGGCCTTGCTTGGGCGCCCCCGATCCGAGCTTCGGAAGAGGTTGGCGGGCCTCCTGGACGAGCAGAGGGGAAGACCGCCCATCGGCCCCAGCCCCAGCGGCACCTGCGCGACGAAAACCACCTCCAGGTCCTCGATATCAATGTCTCGGTCGGGCGTCGTGGCCACGATCCAGAGAGACCCTCGGACAGGAACGCGCGGCAGCCGTTCGCGCGGAAGGGGCCCGCTGAGGTCCGGATCGCACGAGACGAGCAATCGCTGGTCATGGCGGGCTGGCGCGACCATCCTGCCTCTCGGGAGACCCAGTGGAGTCGCCCTGACCCCCCAAATAGCAGCCGAATTTCGAAGGATGTGCGCGGCAAGTTCTTCACCTTTGAAAGCATGCAGCGGCGGGCGCGTAGGCGGCCTGCAAAGCCTCCTGACGAGAGCCCATTTTAAACCAAACATCTCCGCGGCCGTCGCCAGCATCACCGCCAAAACCACAGGATAACAACTGTTACAATCATCATCGCGCTGAGGGCACGTCGGCCTGCGTCGCCACGCATCGACTGTGCGCCACAGCCGAGTGCTGCGAGCTCCCAGAAGCATGCGTCGACAGCACTCGAAAGCAAAACCGCCGCAATGGTCCTTGAAAGGGCCGCCACGAGGGCCGCCGAAGGGGCCGCCGAAATCGCCGCCGAAATTGTTGCCGAAATCGCCGCCGACATCGCCGCCGATATCGCCGCCGAAACTGCCGCCGAACTTGCCGCAGAAAATAATTGCGAACTCCGTCAAGACAACCGCCGAAATTCAGCAGCCGAAATCCAGCCGCCGAAATTCAGCTGCCGAAGTTGTCAATGCCCTGCCCCAAACGAAATCACTGCTTTATTCAGCACGATGACGCCGCGGACATAAGCATAGAACCACAGCCGAGGTCACATTCGGCGTTCTTTTAGCGGCACAATCCGGAATTTCGCTGAAATGCCGGCGGCAATTTGCAATTTCGGCGGCCCTTACGACGGCTCTTTCGGCGGCGCTGTTTTTGCCAACTGTCAACAATGGCTGCCGGGAGCTTTCGGCACTCGGCGGCCCCGGCGGGCCCTGAGAGGGCACTCGAAGGGCCTCGCAAGAAAGCATATGCGAAGTAGCTCAAGCCACGCGTGATTGGTACGCGATAGCATGCGCAACGTGCACACTGAATGTCTCGCATTATGCTGTTCAGCACGCTCTAAGGTGTGCCGGGAAACCACCGCGCGGCAGGGCGCGCCTGCACACTGAAACCATATTAAAAAAAACGCCGTCCTTTGGAATGGATTTCGGCGCGCGCCCCTTTTCGTCTCCAAAGAAAGAGCCACTACGAAAAATACGTGGGCTCTGGCAAGCGGCGCGCCTGACGACAGGACGGAAACACTCCCGGGGCTCCCGCGCAGGCCACCCTGACGAAAAACGCGGGGTCCAAGGACAAGACGATCACGCTCGACGGGTGGCCCGAACACTCGGGCCCGCACGCCTGCAGCTGCCCTTCGAACAACGTCCGAGGTCCGTGTCTGTGGCGAGCCCGTCGCCCGGGTCCACGCTGCAAGTACAGTGCCGCCCGTAACCAGCAGCGCCCAGATGAGCCACCCCGCCGGCTGCGCCGAAGGCCGCCCCCACCCAGTACATGAAAGGGCGCCATCCCGACTCGATAGATGAAGTCTGATCCGCACGATTACAGATATCACGAATGCATATATCATCCCGCTCAACTACATATACATATACCTATATATACATATATATATACATACACATGTCTACATCTATGTATGTATAAGTGTGATACGTATACATATAGGGAGAAGGAGAGGTAAACCGACAGCGAGAGAGAGAGAGTGGAAAACGAGAGAGAGAGAGAGATATCAATGTCAAAACACATATACCAATAAACAGAGAGGTAGACAGAAAGAGAAAGAGGAAGAGAGAGAGGTGTATATACATATATATATGTATGAAGTGTGTATAAGAGAGAGGGAGAGAGAGGGAGAGAGAGAGAGACAAACAAACAACAGCACAAACAATAAAAACGAGAAGAGACGCAGAGGGGCAGGGCGAGGACAAACCACCGTCCCCAGCACCGTCCTCTCCCCCGCGCGTCTCGCGCGCCGTCGGTCGGTCGGTCGGTCGGTCGGTCGTCGCCGTCGTCGTCGCCGCTGGCGGCTTTCCTCGCCGCGCCGCGGCGCCGCGCCGGCCGAGCCGCGCGCAGCGGCGCCCCGCGCGCAGCCGAAGGGCGTCGCTGGCGTCGCGGCTGAATGCGCCCAGGTCGGGCGCCGCCTCGCGCGCGGCGGCGCGGCCCGCGAGGGCCCCGACGGGCCTGCAGGGGCCGCGCGCAGCGGGGCCGAGGCGCCTCAGCGACCGCAGCCTGGCGACGGCGGGGGCGTAGGCGCCTGGTGCGGGGAGGGAGGGAGGGAGGGCGGGCGGGCGGGCGGGCGGGCGGGAGGGAGGGAGGGAGGAGGGGGAGGAGGAGGAGCAGAGGAAAGGGGACATGGGGAGGGGGAGCCGCGAGTGAGCACCTGGCGCGGGCGAGGGGGCAGGAATCCAGGGAGGCCCCCAAAGAGACCCAGGAGGGCTCCTCGCCTCACTCTCTCGAGGGCGTCTCCGAAAGTCTCCTCTCTTGAGCCAGGGCCAACCGTCACGGCATTCCTATAATCTATAGGCATACCACGACATGGCTTTACAACTAAAGATGCTATGATCCCACCTGCCCTTTAGGGCGTGAGTGGTTTAGGACATTTTCTCTTCCATCACCCGTTTTCCCCTTCGGGGGGGGGGGGGAGGCCTCCCCCTTCCCCTCCCCGTAAGCTTCCGTGGACTTGGACGGGGCGTCTCGCGGGTAGTTGGAGCGTCAACGAGTGGCCTCGGCGAGAAGGCCCAAATCACTGATTGCATTCAAGCTTTAGCCACATGTTGGCCTCCTGGGGGGGGCGACGCTAAGTTACTAAGCACGGCCCCTCCTTTGATCGGTCTCCTCCAAGATGGCCCGAAGATGGCCCCCGAGGCTCCCAAGGGTGCCCCAAACCCAATAGGATCCCAGGAACCCCCCAAGAGGCCCCCAATAGGCTCCCAAGCCCACAAGAGGCCCCAAGAGGCCCAACAGAGGCACCCAAGATGCCACAAGAGGCCCCTGGGACTGCTATGAGACCCCCAAGACGCCCCAAGAGGACTCTCGAAAGACATCCGAAGAGACTCCGAGAGGCATCCAAGAGTCCTCTGGTCGTTCTGCTCGCCCTCATCTTCCTCCACTCCTCCTCCCGTTCCTCCTCCTCGTCCTCCTCCTCTTCCTCCTCCTCCTCCTCCTCCTCCTCCTCCTCCTCCGCTCCCACGTCCTCCTCCTCCTCCTCCTCCTCCTCCTCCTCCTCCTCCTCCTCTCCTCCTCCTGCTCCTCCTCCTCCTCCTCCTCCGCCTCCACCTCCTCCTCTCCTCCTCATCCTCCTCCTCCTGCTCCTCCTCCTCCTCCTCCGCCTCCTCCTCCCCACGACCACCATCATCATCATCACCATCATCATCATCATCATCATCATCATCATCATCATCAGCATCATCATCATCATCAGCAGCAGCATCATCATCATCATCACCACCACCACCACCATCATCATCATCGTCATCATCATTAACAGCATCATCATCATCATCGTCATCATCATCATCCTCATCAGCAGCAGCAGCAGCATCAGCATCAGCATTATCATCAGCGTCATCAGCAGCACCAGCACCATCATCAACATCATCAGTATCAGAATGACCATCAACATCAGCAGCACCACCACCACCACCATCACAGTCACCACCACCACCATCACCATTAGCACCCCCATCAGCATCAGCATCAGCATAAGCATCAGAAGCAGCATCAACATCATCATCATCATCCTCATCATCATCCTCATCCTCAACCATCACCATCAAACATCATCATCATCAACCTCATCATCATCAACATCATCATCACCATCATCACCACCATCACTAACACCATCACCATCACCATCACCATCACCATCACCATCACCATCACCATCACCATCACCATCACCATCACCATCACCATCACCATCATCATCATCATCATCATCAGCATCAGCATCATCATCATCATCATCATCATCATCATCATTACTAGTAGTATTATTAGCATCATTATCATCATCCGCGACATCCTCCTCCTCCCTCGTCCTTTCTCCCTCCTCCCCCTTCCCCTCCTCCTCCCCTCCTCCTTCTCCTCCTCCTCATGACCTCTCTCTTGGGGTATGACGGCTGCCTGCTCTGGACAACTCGCCTTGGCATCGTTTCTGGATCGGCTGGTGGGGTTGCGCGAAGCGTCTAGAATACCCTAGAATGCTCTTAGAACATTGAGCCGATGTATTAAAACGAGACTGGCTGAACCAGAAACGCTCTAAGAACATCTCGCTCAAACCACAAAGAGGTTCTTCGAGCATTCCTGTGGTGGGCCTGTTAGCGAGGTAGGACGCTTCGCCACGGACAGCTTTCCGACGTCTGGCCGTGAATGCATCAGCAGCAGAGATCATTCGTGTGAAACTCGTGTGCTTGCTTCACTCCGCGTCCGGTATCAGACATTAGACCCGACTTCGTGCTCGTACGGAACCTTGTCTGATTGCTTGCTTGGGCATCTTTTCGCAATCTTCGGTCTCTGGGGGTCGCGTATGATGATCCAGCCGGTTCTCCAGGCGACAGGTGTTGACAAAAAATGTGCACTGCGCTTGGGCAGCCATTTGTCACTAAGCGGTGGGCAGACATACCAGAATGTGGTAGACATGATCCTGTTAAGAATCTGTCAAGAATGGGGGCGAAACCACATCCGCTCAAAATCTGTCCCCCGACCCCTCGTGGGATCCATCTGGTGCAGGTTTTCTCTCCGGATCCGTTCTTGGTGGTCCTGGGGCCGCCAACGACCCCTGGAGGCTCAGGAAGGCAACAACACGCTCGCGAACCCAGAAACCTCGAACCTCGAACCCCGCCCAGCCCTTCCTGCTGGCTGGAGCCAGTGCTCGGTCACCTCAGACCACAAGCCGGATCCAGGTCGGGAGGTCCAAATGGGTCCCCGTCTCAAGCGACGGAACGCGTGGGCACACGCCCGGCCGATCCCAGGCCCAAGACCCAAGGAGGGCGCGCGAAAAACCGGCCGCAAGGAGGGCGTGCGACAACATCTCCAGACTTATGATGTTCCAACCTACTTTAGCCGTTCATCACCAGAAAGAATTTGGAGCACCAGAAAAAATACCGAAACTCGATGGTTTTCACGTGTCGGGCCCTGGGAGACACTCGTCCGACACTGCTTCGACACTGTTTCCACACTCTTTCGACACTTTTCCGGGTGCTCGAATTTCTTTTTGGGATGTGGTCCTTAAGTACGATGGGAGCAACATAACTCCAGAGTGGGTTCGATCTATCCTCCCAACCCTGGAATTCGAGAGGACCTCCGAGCGGATTTCCCCATTTGGGACCTCCTCTTCCTGGCTCCGGGGCCATCAAGACCGATCGGGGACGGCCGCAAATCCCAACGGCAAGGACGTGGCCTCTGGGGACGGAATTCCATCCTGCCTCCTTTGGCACTCCCAAAATGGGAATACGGAGGAACGGGGTACGAATGTCCAAGGACGGATGTTGTCCTAAACTAACGGCGGCGGCTGCCGGGCAGGCGACCTTCCGCCTCAGCTGGACAGCGCACGCGGCGACGGAGACAACGAGCCCTGTCCACAAAGGACAGAAACTGCTGTCCCACTGCCTGCGCCTGCATTCCTTCCGTACCCACCCACCGGACTTCGGGCGGATCGATTGCTTCCGTCCCGACGGCTTTCCCAGCTTCCGGCCTCGGTCTTCTGGCTCCAGGACCGTCGACAGAATCGATCGGGGCTGGCCAGATCCCGACGCCCAAGGGCGAGGCCTCCGGGGCCCGCGGGCCGAAGCACGCCGCTCCGCTGGGAACCTGGCTGCGTCCGGGCTGCCAACAGGACCCACGGGAAGCCCACGACACATCACAACTACTCCAGATTTCGTAACAAAAGGGAGGGGGCCTGGACCCTCCAAGACAAGCCATTTCAGACCTCCCCCGTGGGGGAACCCTCCAAAACATCGTCCCCAGACCCCCCCAGGCCCTCCAAGATAGCCTGGAAGAGACCCCACCCGAAATGAGACCCCCCTCCCTTTATTACGAAATCTGGAGTACCCAAAACAGCTGGGACCTGCCTCGGATCTCTGGGCCTTGCGCGCCCCCTCCTCTCCGGGCGCCTGCCCGGAAGGCTCGATCGGCCGCAGGGTCGGTCCTGGGCAGAGGGCATCTGCACACCACAGCCACCACGCCTGGCCAGCGGCATCCCCAGCCAAGGTATGGGGTCTGTAGGCCCTCTTGGCCGATGAGACGGGGGTCCATTAGAGAGAACACATTCTGCAGTCCATAAACGTTCGGAGTTCCGCGCAGAGTTCGTGGATCGGCGCTGGGCCCCTTTCCCTGGCACGCGGATCCCGACAGGCGGCCTAGCACTGCATGTTTTGACGAAAATTTGTTTTCCGTCGATCTATGCCTCACGATTCGACAAGGCACGGTTGAAGGACAGCTCGTACAGATCCCAAAACGGTGCGGTGTCAGAAACGACGGAGACCTTGGAATCCCCAACGACCTAACCGCACGGTCCGTTGTCGCCGCACTGTCTTGGGACCATGCAGCCCGCAAGCACCCGAGACATCCGAGAATCAGACCCGTGAGTTCACCCTGGATTTCCAGACTCGCCACACGGTGTGGTCACCGCACCGTTTTGGGACCCCCGACTCCGATACCTCGGCGTCGACGGGATGCGCGTCATCACTCGGCGCTCCGGCGGCCCTTCGGGACGATCCGGGCCCCCCAGGAAGCACCGCCGCCGAGAGGCATCTTGCGACTGGAGAAACGCCGAGAGCCAACGGAATCCGCGCAAAAACGTCAAACTTCGAAGGGCACGGGATGCACGCCGGGGCCCGGCTTGGCCCGGTGGCACGCAGACTCCCCCCGCGGCGGTCCTGCCGCCGCAGGCGCGGATGGCCGCGGTGTGGCTCACGACGTCTGGGCTCCCCGCCACGGCGGCGATGCGGCGCACCAGCGCAGCGGCGCGAGACCGCAGCCCCAGCTCCTCCATGAAGGGGGGGACTCTTCCCTTGGAGAGCGCACCGTGGCGTCGTGTGCGCATGCGTACCCATCTGTGGTCAAGCCGGCCACTTTGGCCATGAGGCCTCCAACGACGCCTCCCGAAAAGGGGATTTGCACGGCGCATATACAAGGTTGAAGCCTGGCGGCGACGCGGATGAGAAAGAGCAGCCCCGGAATCCGACCGAGCCAGCGGCGAAAGCGGGATGATGTGCGGGAGGCGGCACAGAAAGGGAAACGTTCTGATGAGGAAAGAGAGAGGAGGGTGGTCGGCTCTGGGAACGTAACGTGAGATCGGCAGTACATCGCCGATGGATCGGCGATAGGTCCACGATAGCACACCGACTCAGTCCTCGGTGGGGCGGGCCCCACGAGCGCTCCTCCACCCGCCGAAGCGCCCGACCGCCGCGGCCGCAGCGGACCGCACCCCGAGAGCACGCGAGCGAGGAGCGCGAGCAAGCGGCCACAGCCCGGCCAGCGGCAAGGACAGCAACGGGCAGGCGGCAGCCAGCGGGCACAACCATTCCCCTCCGAGCATACCCTCCCCCCATCTATCCCCCCCCATTGACCTCTCGAATCATCTGTGCTGAAGGGGGGGGCCAGGGAAAGGGGCGCTTGCTCAAGAACGACGGCGGCCCTCCATGGCGTTTCTCATGCTCTCTGGGGTTGCTGCAACTGCGGGGTGCGCCTGGGGAGTCGGGCCGGTCGGGAGAAGTGGGTCGAAACATGAAATGGGAAGGTGTTGAAGCCAAATGGGCTCCCGCCCGCCCCCCGAAGAGGAGGGAGAAGGAAAAACAGCTCGAGACTTGAAGTAAATGGGCGGTTAACGTGGGTTGGGAGTTGGGGGTCATAAAACTTTCGGCGACAGACGGGTAAGGATGACCCTGGGAGGGGTCCGGGAACCGATGATGCGCGGATTTGGGCAAAGCGGTGCGCCGCGGGCAGGGAAGAGGGGGCTGGCGCATCGTCATGGCCCGAAGCATGTGCGCGGACAAAGGGGGAGGGGGTGCGGGGGCAGGGAACGTGCTTAAACAAATGCCATGGCATCTCGGAGACCACGTGGGCCTGGCCACATGGTGTACATGCATCCCTCCGATCCCCACTCGCCCGCCCGAGTCATGGATATGCATGAGAAGGTTCCGCGCGTCAGCGTGCCCCTTGCGATTCGCGAGCAAACTGCCGCGCCCCGCTTGCATGTCGCCAAGACTACGGGCGGGTGGGCGGAGTGCTCGCTCGAGCAGATAGGAGGTGGTCACGCGCAGCGAAAGTAGAATTAGCGCGCCCCTAACCAAGTGCCCCTGATATTAAAACCCTGGGGATCATAAAATTCGGGGTGCAACGGGATTAGAAACACCTTCCCGGCACATCGGAGGATGATGGTAATGGTGGCGATGATGATGATGATGCTGCTGATGATGGTGATGATGATGATGATGATGCTGATGATGACGATGATGCTAATGATCCCTGGCGTTCCTCGGGATCTTCGCACTGATGGTCCTTGACGCCCCTCGAGAGCTCGGACCTACAGCTTGCCTGCACTCTGGAGGTCCTTGGCGCTCCTCGCCAGGAAACCTATTTTGCAAACCATCTCGAACAACTCGCCCATGCAGGCGCGTCACCCCTTGGTGCCGTCCTTGCAGGGCAAGGATTGTGTGCAAGCCTGGCATACGAGTTTCTGTTAAATGCAGATGCTAATCAACATAACAAGATCTCGACTTCGATGTGCAATTCCCCCCCCGCGATTAAAACACATCGGCCTTGCCGCTCCTCTCCCCCGGCCGAATTTGCATTGGCTGGGGATGAAAAGCTGTCAGGGGGGAAGGGTATGACTTATCACCCGGAGGTCGCACCTGCTGCCTGCAGCTGGTCTCGACCCCGCCGCCGGGCGCTCTCCTCGATACACCGGCGCCTCTTGCGCCATTTCGCGCCGACCACACCAGATAAATACGTCAGCTGACTCGCGGGCGCCCCTGCCCCCTCTTCGTCCGACCCCGCCCCACGTCACCCTCACGACTCACCCCCGCCTCTTCGACGCCGCCGATCCTCGTAGAGCAAGAACGCCTGCGTGCACGCCACGGCGTTGAGCTCCGCCGCGCCTCCGCGCCACAGCGCCCGGAGGACCTGGCGGGCATCGAGGGAGACACGACGTTGTGATCAACAAAAAGCGACACGAGTACTTCTCCTCGGCCTCTGGGCCTGTGGGCGCGCGCTCCAGGGCCCCTCGGGCCCCGCCAGGAAACCGCCCGAGGCAAGAAACGCCAGGCCTGAGGACGGGGTCGACAAGTCGAGTCCAGAGGGTGGGGTGGGGGGGGGGGCACGTCTGGAGGGGGAGCGACAGGGGGGGACCAGCTCACGGGGGGGGGGGGGGAACATCGACCTGGAGCCGGCGGCGATATGGATGCGTTGCCGGCAGATCGGCGACCCTGGTTGCGGACACGCGAGTTCCCATGAAGGAGGGCGGGGTGGAGAGGCAGGGCGGGGAATGGGCGACTGGCGATTGGGGGTCGGTGCTTCCCCCTTGGGCCAGAGGCCCCAGGTGTACCCCCGGGACAAACAACCCGCCGCGACGATCAACACTGTCCTGCGATGGGGCCTCGAGGGTGAGCAGGGACCGACCGTCCCAGCATTCCGACAAGAAAAGCCATGTTCTTAGAACAAAACCGATGTATTAAAACAAGACTGTCCCATCAACTAAATGTTCTAAAAACATTTCGTGCAATCCACAGAAGGTCCTTAGAGCATTCTTTGGTGGGACTATACTCGAGCAAAAACGCTTCGCCACTGCTTGAGATGAGGTCCCAGGCAGAGAGGATCCGAAGCGGGGGCTATCCACAACCAGCGCCTGGGGGATCGAGTGTCGGGGACCTCGGCAGGCGGTGGCTACGGATATCATGTTGGGCACCCAGGGACCAAAGCATCTTCGGATCCACCGCCCCCCAGGGGCAGGAGAGCTCCAAACAATACACCACCACCAGCCCTGGCCAGGCCTGAGGAGCCCCTTCAGGGGCCCTAGTGGGCCCCTGTCTGCAGCCCTCGCTGCCCCCCCCCCCCACCCACAGATCGCCCCCCATTACGCGAGGCCAAAGCTGCGAGGCGTGGAAATAGTCCGCACCACCTCGCAGCCAAGCCTGGGAGCGTCCCCCCCGCTGAGCGCGGCCCGCGCCCAACAAAAACCGGGAGGAGCACCCGAGGCCTGCAGCGCCACTGCCCACCGCGCGCCCCTCCGGCAGGCGCTCAGCGCCGAGCACAGGCTGACGGCGTTCGGCGCCAGGCCGCTCTGCTCCTGGGGGGGGAAAGGGGGCGGAGCCCGGGGACGGCGCCGCGCTGCTCCTGGGAGGCTCGGGCCCAGATCCCTGACTGAGCATCAGTTATCCGATCCCCATCCCCAGCGGCGTGGCCTGGGCCCCACTGGCCGATTTGCCCCCCTGGATGGGGACAGAGGCCGCTCCCTTCGGGTCTCGAGGGGTGTATCCCCAACGAGGGGGGTAATTCGGTGGGGGTCTCGAAGGGGATGGGGATGGGTATCGGTTAAACGACACCGACCGACAGAGCGGGTGTGTGTGCTCGGTCCACCTGCTGCTGCTGCTGCTGCTGCCGCCGCTGCTGCTGCTGCAGCTGCCGCGCGCGGGAGGCACCGGGGCGGCCTGGCGTGCCGCTCTCCGGGACCGGTCGAGACTGCGCGCCCCGGCCTGCCAGGCGGAGCCCCCCGCGGGGCCGTGCGGGCGCGGGCGCTCGCCCCCATCGCCCTTCCCTCTCCCTCCTCTCCCTCGTCGTCGCCGCCGCCGTCGCCGTCGTCGTCTGTCGTTCCCTCGTCTTCCCGCTGGGCTCCGCTGCGGGCGCGGGCGCTTGCCCTCTCGCCCTTCCTTTCATTCCTCTCCCTCGTCGTCGCCGCCGCCGCCGCCGCCGCCGCCGCCGCCGCCGCCGTCGCCGTCGTCGTCGTCGTCGTCGTCGTCGTCGTCGTCGTCGTCGTCGTCGTCGTCGTCGTCGTCGTCGTCGTCGTCGTCGTCTGTCGTTCCCTCCTCTTGCCGCTGGGCTCCGCTGCGATGGCAACAGAACGTGGGCCCGAGGTCGGCATCTGGGGGCCGCGGGCCTGGAGCAAGAGCAGATCGTCCGGCGCTGCGGTATTGGGACACCGCTGTCACAACGGGGTCTGGGTTGCAGGGCCCGCCCTGGGGATCTCGTGGGGGCCTCTTTCGGCCGTCTGCGTGGGGCTCCTGCGGACAAGCAAGGAGGGGAGATGAAAAGAGGATGGGAGGGAGATAGGGAGGGGCGAAGGAGAGCGAGCGAGAGAGAAACAGAAGGAGATACGAGGGAGATGAGAGAGGGGAATTGAATGGGCGGAGAGGAGTGGCGGCGGAGGGAGACGAGGTGGAGGAGGAGGAGCCGAACGAGAAGAAGCATGAGGAAGGAGCGCGAGGCGGGTGAGACGGGAGACCCAGCCATCCGACGTCGTGGGCTCGTCGTGACGTGGGCCCCGGAGCTCCCGACCCCCTCCCGCGGGACGGGTGCTCCGGTGCTGGGCGAATCCGGCCATGGCGACGAGGGCTGCGGCAGCCCCAGGAGGACCCCCAAAAGGCCAGAAGGCATCAGAGTCCCCGATGGAGTAAGCCGAGTCACGCGAGCATATATACTTCACCGCACGGCTGCATGCTGTGCACGCCCCAAGGTCCATCGCCGCCAGCTGCAGCAGGGCGCGCTCCCAATGGGCGCCGCGGTGCAGCGCCGCGATCACCGCGCTGTGGCTCACCACGTCGGCGCCGAGGCCCCCAGCCTGGGAGGCCAGGCGAGAGCGGACGTCACCGCCGCCGTGCTCTCGAGGGGGGGGGGCATATGGAGGGGACGACAACTTCGGTGGCAATTCATGGGGGCCTTGCGTCATACCTTTTTATTGGCTCTTGCGAATCAACGATCGTCGACGCCAGCCGACGCTAAATCGACGCTAATAGACGCTACATCGGGGCTATCTCATTGATCACCGGACGCTGATCGGCGACGAGTGGACGAGTGGGGGCCGCTGCATCCCCCAACTGAGCCTACAGTCCATACTGATCGCAAAGACGCGCGATGAGGATGCAAGCACCTTTCCGCCACATCAGAGCTCGACGAACTCCAACCTCTGTGCCCCCCCCCGTCGCCGCGACGCGACGGCCACCACGGGTTGGAGTCGCAGCCTAGCCAGCTCGGGTGTCATCGTGCTACCATACGGAAAACTATGTATATAAGTGTATACAAACATACTTATATCTATATATATATATATATATATATATATCACAGAGCTAGCGGGGCCACTACGGGGCCATACCCGGAGGCTAGAGTACAGAGCATCGGATCTGGCGGCAGCCTCAAAAGGGAGAGAGAGAGATAGATAGAACAAAAAACAAAAAAATCACGTGGCGAAACAAGTCGACAGCATCTTTCTCCCTCGAGTCTCGCACGAGCTGGCTTAGACCAGGCCAATCAGAAATCTGAAGGTGCGTATTATATGTGTATCTAATCCAGGGTTGCCCCCCCTCCCCCCCAATGCATATGGGATCGAACCCCCCTCCCCCCCCGCTGGATGGGTAAGCCCGTGAGCCTCGCGAAGGCCTAGTCCCCAAACCCCCTGTGGTCAAATCCTTTGTGGGCGTGGCGTGGTGGAGGTTGCCGGTGCACCCCCCGCCTCCCCCTGTGAGTGTAGGGTTGTTCGTCGTCGTCGTCGCCGTCGTCGTCATTCCCCGTAGTCGTCGTCGTCGGCGGCGGCGGCGGAGGTGGCGGCGTCGGCGTCGACGTCGGCCTCGGCCTCGGCGTCGGCCTCGGCCTCGGCGTCGGCGTGGGCGTGGGCGAAGGTCGGCGTCGGCGTCGGCGGCGTCGGCGTCGTCGTCATCGGCGGCGGCTGCGTCGGCGTCGGCGTCGACGTCGGCGTCGGCGACGGCGTCGGCGTCGGCGTTTCCCCTATCCATCCCATCTGGGGGGGGCCTGTGAACCCCGGGACCCATCCCATCTGGGGGAAGGGGCCTGTGAACCCTCGACAAGGATCATAGAATATGGAAAGAACGGGCGGTACTGGCCACGGCGATCCTCGGCCACAAACAAACTTCCCACACCTGGAGCCCGGCTCTCAGATCCGCCCCGACAGCTGGAGTCCCTCCTGAGCCCCAGATGACCCTGAGATCACAATCTTGACCGCACGCCCTCCCAACTGAGGCACGGCGCACACAACCATACCCTCCTGGAAGCCGCCTCACCCCGCCCGGCCGGCCTGCATCTCGCACACGATCTGCACCGCCCGCTCCCACTGCGACGCCTCCCGGCACGCGCTGACGGCGGCGTTGTGGCCCGCGACGCCGGCGCCCTCCCGCAGCAGCGCCAGCGCTCCCGGCCAGAGGGCCACCCTCACGCAGGCCGTGACCGCGGCATTGTACGCCGCCGCCTCCAGCGCCGCGCGCCGGCGCCGCGCCAGCTCCAGCAGCGCCAGGGCGTGCGCCCAGGCCGCGCGGCGGGCGCAGGCGCCAACGGCGGAGGTGTACTCGCTGCTGCGCGCCTCGGCGCCGCCCGGGCGGCACAGCAGCCGCTGCAGCAGCGCGAGGGCGGGCCGCCAGGCCGCCGCGCCCGCGCACGCCGCGAGGGCGGCGTTGTAGCAGGCGGCCACGTCCCGCGCCGCGAGGCCCGGGAGGTGCACGCGGCCGACCAGCGCCAGCGCCCGCTCCCAGAGCGCGCCCTCCCTGCACGCCTCCAGCGCGGCGAGGGCGCCTGGGCCCGCAGGAGGGCGGCGGGCCCCTGTGCACCCCACCGCCCCTCTGGCCATCGCTCGGACGTCCATTCCGCGTGCACTCTTCGATGTCGTGCGTGCATGCTTGTTCGCAAGATGAGCCAAGATGCTCTTCGGTGGCCCTCTCCGGGAAAAAATGCACACGTCCGAGCGACGCCAAGCCCTTGGCAAGGGGCCACCCTGCAGTCCCAAGAAAAATGTCGTCGCAGGACTCCCGTGTGGAGGCCGGGAGGCCCACGGACGGTGGTGGTGGTGATGGTGAACGGCTGCCCTCTGCGGAAGTCTGGGATCCGATCTGCACCCTGAAAATCGACTCCTGGGCCTGTCTTGGAACGCAGTCTGACTGGGATCAAGGAGTGAACCTGGCCGCGGCGAGGAAGCTCCCCTGGGCGGCCCCCAAAAGGAACCCGCTCGAGACATGTCCGAACTCCAGCTCGGGGAGGCATCGTGAACCTCTTCGCTGGAGCAGGTCCACTGGTGGTGTCGCTTCTCATCCCTCCGACTCCTTCCTCGGGGATGCAGACGAGGAAGGGATAGCTCCGTGTCCGCTGCCACCCGTTGCTCTCCTTCGCCCCCCATCCGCTAGAACCGTGCCATGCCACACATTGTCAGTCAGCCGACCGCCCGAGGAGGACGAGGATAGGAACCTGCGATGCTCTGCTCCTCTCTCAGTGCGCGACCCACTGGAGCTCTCACCCCCCCTTTCTGGGGAACAACCTCTCACCCTGAGCAAACTGTTTGACAATCCCGCGGCCCCAAAAAACGCCAGACACCGAAGATGCCGAGCAAGACTCCGTCTTGAATTCTGGGCAGGACAATGGAGGTCACGGGACGAAGAAGAGGGGCCCGCGGAGTGAGAAGCTCAAACAGTCGGAGGAAGCGGCGGCAAGATTTGTAGAGTCGCCCGACTCCCCCCGTCGCTATGGGGGTGCCGACATCCTGACCACGGCGAGGACGACGGCGAGGACAACGACGACGTCGACGAGGCAGGGCCCGACGCGCCTCCGGGCCCCACCCCAGCAGGGGCTGGCCCCCTGGCCGCCAGTCGCCGTGCCATCCCTCGCCAGGGGCGCGTGCGCGCCGCTCCATGGCTCGCCGGCAAGCCCTCGTGGGAGATCGCCGGGCCCAGGCACCCGGCACCCCGCACGGAGTCGAGGCGGCCCAGCCTGCCGCCATGCCTGGCCTCGGAAGGCCAGCCTCGGGCCCCAGGGCCGTCCGCAGAAGCGGCTCGGGACGGCAGAGAGCGGGGCCTCGGCTTGGGACGGCCGCGGTGGGCACTTGCGGGCAAGCTGGGTACGATGCCCAACGGCAGGTGCTGGTCAACTCCGACGGCGGTCGCCGCTGGGCAAAAGCGACCCGGTGTCTCAGGTGGGCACGCTCCGCGGCGGCATCGACAGCGAGCCCTGCTCACGACGGACACGAGCTGCTGCCCGCCTTCGCACCAGCTCGTCCCATCCCCATTTCGACCGTGCCGACTCAGGGGGCCCACGCTTCGAAAGAATCGGAGCGCCGGGTGTCTGGGAGGGGGGCGTCGCTGGAGATCGCCCGGGAGATCCGCCTCGAGCCGCCTGACGGCCTCACAGACAAGCCGCCCCTCCCGGGCGGCGACCCCCCGAGACCAGCGGGTCGGACGCGAAGGGGGAGGGGCAGCAAAAAGGGGGGAGAGCGAAGGAGCTCACGCGCCTCCCGCGACGATTGTGTGGAACAGCGCCAGGCGGGGCCGAAACCGGCTGCATGCCACAGATTTCGCACCAGCCCGACCCGGTTCCAGTCCCAACCCCTTGCTTATGCAGCCCAGAAAAAAAACCTGCGGTGACGGACCGCGTGGTAACCTCGGACGCCCCACGCAGTCGTCCCGTCACCGCACTGGCTTGAGACCACAGAGGCCTCAGTCGTCCGAGACGTCCTCGGGGAACGACCCGAGCCCCAAAAACCTGCGGTGACCCCGAATCCCCACCGACTCACCACGCGGTGCGGTCACCACGCCCGCTTGGCGCCCCATCCCGTCACTGCACCGACCTTGCAGACGTGCTGCAGCGGATTTTTGCGTGGATCTGTCAATGCAAAATCCCGAAATGGCGAGCAAAAAACCAAGTGAATTTCATGTGTTTGCTTGTAGTCTTCACTCCTGGCCTGAGACAAAACCCGCGCAAAATCCACATCGAACTCCGGAGCGAAATTCTCCAGGCCAAGCCAGGCAAATCCCAGCGTTCTCCGAACGAACTCCGCTCTGCGAGGCTGGCGCCGTGAGCCCCGTGGTCCCACCAGAGACCACCGGGCGCGCGTCCCGGCGAAGACGCCGGCCCTCCCGACGGGCCCCGCGTCGCGGGTGTGCTGCCGCCCGCGGGGCGCCCTGCGGAGGAGGAGGAGGAGGCGGAGGAGGAGGAGGCGGAGGAGGAGGAGGAGAGCCTGGGCTCGCGCGGATCCCGGTCGACCTCCCGCCCTCCTGCCCTCCCGCGGGGCCGACGCCTGGGCCCTGTCTCGCAGCGCACGGCTCCAGCTGCGTCGCGGCGACGGGGCCACTGCGGGGAGGCTCCCCCGCACATGTTGACAACAACACATGTCCGATCCCGAGGCATTAGAAGGCATCCAGACTCACCAGAATGCTCCAGGATTCGATCCTTGCTTGGAGCCTACAGCTTCCTCCTTCCCAAATCCTCCCTCGTCCTCGCAAGTCGACCACCGTACAGGTTCAAGGATTTGTTCTGGCCTGGACTGTGAGACGGATGCAGCGCTGGCGACGAGAGGCCTCCCCCAGGCCCTGAACAAGATCGTCGATCCTCGAACCTCGATCCTCCTCTTCTGCCCTTCTTCCCCTCCTCCTCCTCCTCGCACACCAACGCCGTGCTTACATCCGCTAAACTTGGCCGGCCAGGATGCCGAGACTTAGCTCAATCCCACTGATTCTTCCTCGGCCTCCCTCCTCCTCCCCCTCGCGTCTGCCGTAAATCGGGGGCACCAGATCCATGGATCTGGGAAGGTGCCACCCGAAACATGAGGTCAATGCTGCCCGATTTTGCGACAAAGCGCGCCGATTCTGCATGAGAACGGGAGTCGCCGCCAATCCACGCGCCTTTAATTCAGATTTGCGATTCCTCGAATAGAAGCATGTCGATTCTCCCTCTTCCTCGTCCTCCCCCCCAAGAGCTGCCACGCGGCGCACGATCACGGCCGCGGAAGCAGCAGGGATGGCCTTCGGCAGCGTAGAGTGCAGCGGCAGCACCCACAGCAGGGACTTGTGGTCCATCTCCTAGGGAAGTGAGCCAAGAATCGAGGCTCGAGGTCCGAGGATCGAAGTTATTCCTTGGTTATGCTCCGTTCCCAGGAGCGTGGAGACCTCGATGATTGAGGCTCGAGGTTCGATGATCTAGGCGTGTTGCTTGCTTGTGCCGCTTGCCTGGGCATCTGGAGGCCTCCGAAGGCCCCTTGGGAACTCCGAAAACCTGTGCGAGGGGCAACACAAGCGGGGGACAGGCTCAAGGGGGGGATACGTCGAGCTAGAATCGGCGACAGATCGCCGATGGACCAGAGACAAGCACCCGATAGCGAACCCGACAGTCCCTGGGAGGGGTTGGCTATCGGCCCCATTATCGGCGATGAATGGACGATTGGAGGAGGAGGAGGAGGAGGAGGAGGAGGAGGAAGAGGAAGGAGGAGGAGGGAAGGAACTGGAGGAGGAGGAGGAGGGAGCAGGAGGAGGAGGAGGAGAATCCCCCCTGAACCTATCCCGACGTATGTAGTGCTGCCCTCGAGGGAGGGTGTTCGGGGCTCAGGGTTCGAGGAACCGCGGGGCCCAGGGGCCCAGGGAGGGTGCTCGGGGCCCAGGGCTCTTCAGTGGTATGCTCTTCCTGGAACCGCGCGCATACACACCTAAATATATGCCCCATTGGGCTTCGCAGAAACGCCACATTCAGATCAAGCCAGGACGAGGATAGAAACGGCAAAGGATCAACCGAGAACCTCTGAGATCCAACGGCTCTGGAAAATGACTCGGATGCCGCGGCCTTCTGGGAGATTTCCGGAACGCTTTAAGAGCGTTGCGGAACGCTCTGGAACGGATTGATCCTCGCAATAGCCCCATTCGACACATGCCAACGTAGTGTGAAAATTTCCGGCTGATTCTCCAGGCGAGAGGCGTTGAAACAAATCTATGCACTGTGTTTTGGCCGCCATTTGCCACCCAGTGGTGGGGAAACACAACATAGTCTAGTGGACTTGTTCCTGGCCCCGATCCGTTCCTGGGCAGCTGGAGGCCTTCGAAGGCCCCTGGGGCCCTCCGAAAACATGTGTGACAGGCTCAAGGGGGGGATACGTCGACCTGGAATCTGCGATGCGGCAATCGGCCCTCCTGTTGGCGAATCCGCACGTTTCTGGTCGAGGTGGGCTATCCGGCCCCTATCGGCGATCAATGGGCGAATGAGGGTCGACGCATCCCTTCTGAGCCTATCCCACCTTAACGTTATCCGCGAGGGGAGAGGATGATCGAGGCTCGAGGTTCGAGGATCAAGGCAGCTACTTGCTTGCTCTTCGCTGGGCGTCTGGAGGCCTCCGAAGGCTCCTGGGGGGCCCTCCGAACCTCCAGAGGAGAAGGAGAGGGAGGAGGAGGAGGAGGAGGAGGAGGAGGCGAGGCGCTGGACCTCCTGGAGGCGTCGTGAAATAACTACATCCAAAAAAAACAGCCGCGTGTTCCCAGGCTTAGAGGCCTCCCAGATAGGAGTGGAGCAGATGGCGTCGGAGCATCGCGCGCCAGAGTCGAGGTTTCGCCGATGAATCGCCCATGTATCGGCGCGGTCGGAGATGCGCCGACGACGCCGACGTGGAGGAAACCGGGCCTGACATCGAGCCGCATAGCCGATGCATCGGCGATGCGGCAAGATGCTCCGATCCAATATTCGGCATGGGAGAAGCGGGTCCTGAGGGAAGCGGGTCATGGGCCCCTGGGCCTTCCCCCAGGACCATTTTGAAGGGGCCCTGGGACACACACACACACACACATAAATAGACACAGATCCCAGGATCTCCCATATTTTCCTATATTTCCTGGGTTTTCGTCTTCCCCCCCGCTTCCCATATTTTCCCATCTATTATCCTGGGAGTCGGTTTCTTTCCCTCCTGATATTTGTTCATGCTGAATCGTTTTCTGTCAGTCCCTGGGCCCGTGGAGGGCCCCGAGAGCCCGAGAACGGCACACACACACACACACACACCTCGGGACCCGTTTTCCTCAGGACCCGTTTCCCCCATGGCGAGATGTGCTCCGACCCCATCTGGGGGGGGGAACCGTGTCCCTGGGGAAGGTCTCGGACCCAGGGGCCGTGACGGATCGGGGAGGTTCACCGCCGAGATCGGCCGAGGCGCATCAACCCGCGGTGGCCAGGGGCTTCGGGAGTGACCTTTCCACGCGACGGATCGTTGGTCACGCCGTTTCGAAATCGGCCCTCGCCAGGCGGACCCACGCGCAGACGGCACCTGTGCGCCACCACCATGCCTACTGAGCCAGAGCCGTCCTGGACCCTGGCTTCGTCCTAGGCCCTGGCTTCGTCCTAAGCCCTGGCATGGCGAATGCAATCCTCCTGGCCGGGGCCGAGGCCGGGAAGGTCCATACACCATCCTGGGGCCGAGGGTGGCCTTGGCAGGGTGCACTCTGCAGGACCTCTCCCCGCTCCCTCGAGCGGTGGCGGGCGGGCGGGAGCGAGAGCTACCTCGCGAGCTTGGCAGAAAAGGTTGGCAGTATGATAGAAGGTGCACGCAGTGCCAAAACGCCAGCCCCAGGCAAGGGTTCGAAAAGTCTGGGAACCCACGTCGAGACAACAAAGTACATCCATCGTCGAACCATAGGAAGTTGGAGGGAGGAGCGAAGAGGGAGGGATGGTGTAAGGAGGTGAGGTGGACGGAGGCGAAGGAGGAGGTGGGGAGGAAGGAGGTGAGAAGGAGGGCGATGGGAGCTTGGATCCTAGGGGGCTCGTTGCTTGAACAATGGAGGACGAGGAGGAGGAGGAGGAGGAGGAGCAAGGAACAGGGAGGGAGGAGGGCGGGGTAACAGGAGGCGAGGGGCGAGGGAGGAAACGAGGAGCCAGCGGGAGGAGCGAAGCGCTGAGAACGCGGGGGGGGGGGCGAGGGACGAGCGACGAGCGAAGGGGGGGGCCAGTGCGGACGTTGGGCTGGTGCGGCGGCCGCGGCGCCGAGGCGGAGCCGAATGCCCCGCTTGCGGGCGGGAAGCAGCGTCCCAGCCTGCAGCCGGTCGGCCGCCGACTTGATCTCAGCCCAGCCCGGCAGGAAGCAGAGCACGGAGCCGGGGACGCCATCGTCGTCGACCTCGCCGCGGGCGCTTGCCCCCCCAGGGCTCCTCAGAGGTCGGGGGTCGGTGCCTGCTATGTGATGTTTTCTCCACCTCCTGGCCTCGGTGGGCAGAGCCCTGTTCGAGGCTCGACGGCCACGGGTCGGCGCATGCCGGGTGTCCCCAAAGAGCCAAAGGTCCTGGCAGCACACATCACCCACCCTCCGAGCTGCCAGTCCCTCTCCTGCCTCAGTCGCGCCCCGCGCGCCCCCCGATCGTTCCCCGCCTTGCCGTCCCCGTCTCGCCCTGTCTCCCCTCCTTTTACGATTACCCAAAATGAATACTACTATTTTTCCCCCAGGAACTTCCAGCCTGCATTGCGCCCTCTCCGTGAGTGTTAACCGAAGTGAGAATTAGTACATCCGCGTTGTTCTGAAACGGAACATCCCCCGTATTACAAAAAGGCGCTCCCGCTGCAGAGCGGGACTCATTATAGGATCGGCGCTATGCTGCCGACGCTGAGACATAGTTGTCGCATAAGCGCGGGCCACTTACTGGTTCAGATTCGTTCCCCTCGTCGTTGTCCCTCCGCTCCTTTCCCCTCCTCCGCCTTCCCCTGGTCATCGTGCTCTTCCGCTCCTCCAAATAATGCTCCTGCTGCTGCTGCAAGCCATCATCGTCGTCCCCTTTCCGCCACATATGGCTCCTTCCCCGTCGTCCTCTGTCAGCAGCAGAGGCTGGCACGACGGTGGGAATGGGTTGTGCGGGAGTTGCGTCGAGACCTGGGGTTGCCTTTGGTGGTCCAGCGCTGGGTCCGCTCTGCGCGTCGTTCTCGCTGGTTTGCCCCGGCGCCTTAGGCGACGCAGCCGCGTCGGTTGTCGGGCCGCCCGAGGAGGCCGCGCCCCACTCAATCGTGACCCTGCTGCAGAGAGCCCCCTGGAAGGAGTTGTTCACAGGCGAGATCCAGCCCCATCATCTGTCGTGCCTCGTCGGCGTCACGTGGACGCGGTGTAGGGGGAATATTTGCCTCATCACCATGCGCTTCGCTGCTGTTCCACATCGACCAAAAGCTGGTTTTCGCAGCGCTGGCGGAAAAACGGTTCGTTCAAAATTCAATACAACTGAACCATCATCCGTTTCCCAACTCTGCCGCGAAGGCAAGCCTGTTTGGTAGCACGTAGACACGCGGTCAACTGGCGAAGGTGGTTTCTCCTCCTGTCCCAAGCCGCCCCGGCGCATTGCACGACCTGTGGCAAGGTGAAGGCAGCGGGCCCATCTGTCCGAAACCCGCAACTGCCCACGCAAGGCAGCGCGCGCAGCCCCCATGCCAGCCGAATGGATATCACCCAGCGCACGACTGCGGCCATCTCGTGCTCCGTCTGCGGGCCGGCCTGAAAGCGCCACGCACCCCCTGAAGCATTACGGACCTCGTCGAACCTCGACGCGTTGATCGTCGGGACTGACGCATTATAAAAGCTCTCCTGGCTCTATGGAGTCGCAACATCGAACAGAGGGGGCGGGGTGAATGTTCCACGTGTTGGGGGTTCCAGGGCCAGGATAAACCACCGACTAAATTCTGGCGCGTGCTCGATGTCGCTGGCCACGCCGCTGAGCACCGCCTGGCCCAGTTGCCTACCCCGTTTTTGCCGGCGGCTCGGGGTCGCCGCGTCGTTGTTTTGCCGTGCGGTGGCGACGACGCCGCCCCTGATAACCTGGGTGTCCCCTTGCGCTGTCTTCCCAATTTGTCCGCCATTCGCTCCAGCGCTGCGTCGGGCCCGACGGCCATCACCGCTGTTTCCGCGCCCCGCAGAGACCAGCGAAATCTCGCGATTTCGCGAGCGGCGCACCGAAGAGAATACACCTGGGTGAGACAGTGGTGCGTCGACGTCCTAGACGCCTGCTGGCCCCCTCCCGCTGCCGGGCCATCTTGGATAAGCCAGCCGCGCCGGTATGCTCGGGGTCGGAAAAGACGGCTCCGCGTCGGGGCGGGCGCGCGGGAACCTCCACCATCTGGCATCGCGCGTCATAGAGCAACCCAGCCATCGTTTAAGGGTTGCCCGCCAGCTGTCTCTTCTTGGCCATTCGGTCTACGCATTCGCGGGCGTCGGTTTTCACCGACGCATGAGCTTTTGGTCTCCCCATCGCCGGGAAAATATCTTCAGGGCACAACGCCAGGGCGATGTCATCCCGGACCTTCCAACGAACCGCGTCCGCCACCTTCGAATAGCGAAGCATCTTGGTGGTGGGAGACGCCGAAAGCGTCGTGGGAGCAGAGTCGTGATCTGCCCTGGGCAGGGCGCTGTTTTGTCGACGTGCTCGCGTGGCATCGGAGAGCTCCTCTACCTTGCGCCGGGCGCTGCGGGCCCACGAGTTCCAGCGGGCCGCGCCTGGCTGCGCGCGGGAGTGACCCCGGGCAAACGTGGCCTCTGGCGCGCGGACTCACGGGGCGCAGCGCGGCCAAAACCAAGCGCGCAATCAGCCGCCATCGCATCGCGCCCCGCCGTCGGGGGTGGGCCCGATGACCCCGCGCCAGAGGTCGCCCTGGCGCCTGGGCCCGCGGCGCTGCGCCTCGCCCCGAACGGCCGGATCGTCGCCAGCAAACCGTTCCCGCCGAGAGCCCCCTTCAGTTGGAGGGGGGTTGTCGGCGGCCAGTCCCGCGCGCTCGCCCAGAGTGCGTCGCCCTTGGGCGGCGGTGCTGGGGCACTCAGAAAACGGCGCCGAGAACGCGAGCGTCGGGTTGCCCCAGCGCGTCATCCGCCATCGTCCTGGGCTGAACGCTGGGCTTCGCCAGCGCGGCAGCTCTCGCCCCGGCTGCCCGGGCGTGCTCGGCCTTTCCCTCGGGGCCCAGGCGCGGCGCGCAATCGCAATGCCTCTACTGCCGCAGTCCGTCACTCGCTCTCTCTCCCTCTCTCTCTCTCTCTCTCCCTCTCTCTCTCTCTCCCTCTCTCTCTCTCTCTCTCCCTTGTTGGTTTGTTATGTTATTTCGTTATGTGGCTTCTCTCTCTCTCTCTCATTGTTTGCTCCTCTCTCTCTCTGCCTCTTCCTTCGCTCGCTCTCTCGCTCTCTCTCTCTCTCTCTCTCTCCCTCTCTCTCTATTTCTCTCCCTATATATATACATATATATATATATATATGTATGCCCGTCTGTCTGTGTATCTCTCTATCTCTCTCGCTCGCTCGCTCGCTCGCTCCGCTCGCCCCACCCCGACCGCCCCGGAACGCGGCCGAGGGCGGCGAAGAGGAATGACGTCTGAAGCTGCGGCGGGCGCGGGAACCGCGCGCGCGCCTGGGCAACGCGCCAATCGACCGGACAGCTCGCTGCCCCTCCCCGCCTCGCCACGTCGCAAGGGACGCGAAGGGGGACGGACATGGAGGCATGTAGGTCGGGGAGAGTTTCAGGCTGACAGGCGCCGCGAAACCTCGCCCGCGCGCCCAGGCGGGCCGCCGGTGCCTGGCGGCGCGACAGGCTTCCCCATCGCATCGCTGCTAGACGGCGGGGGGGGGCATCCCCGTCGGGCGCCCCGATCGGCTGCCCTGACTTCTACCTGGGTGCCCGTTTCGTCGTCAGCGCAATTGCCTGGCCTCCAGCCTGGGAAGCGATGAGGAACTGGCGGTCTGCCCTTGAGTCTCTGGCCGGGAGCATCCGTGCATCCCGCGAGTCTGGCTTTGCACCGCGCGGAATCATGGCATCAACACGCTGCGCCGCTGTTTTTGCACTCGCGTATATTGCACCGCTCGGGCTGGATGATCTTCGCCAGGTCTTCAAGGCTGCTGCTGCGTTTTCGTGGCCAGTGCCGTCAAACACCGGTTCTACTCTGAAGTGGAAAATTGACCGCCGCCTCGCTACCCTCGGCGATGATCAGCTTGGTCATATGCCCATCAGCAAATACATCGATCCTCTCGGTGACCTAAGCGGGCAGATGCACCTCGGGTTTCGCCGTTCGTCGCTTCCCCCTGCGCTGGGATTGCCCGGCGCTGTCTGGGCACGCTCTGGGCATCAGGCCAGACGCGGGGTCGAGCGTCTCGCAAACATCACCCCATAAACACAGCAGAGGCAAAGACTCGACCATTAAGCGGGCATTCAATGCCGCGACCTCGCGCTCGGTGGGCGAACGAAATACCGCCGCCTGCTTCTTGCAGACGCAGGTGGCTTCAAAGAACATCCGTGGACCCACGGGGGCCATGTAGCCTCCCGTCGAGGACAGGCTGGTAGGCGCGCCATCGGTAAACGACCTCGAACGCCATCGCCCACGAATGCTTCCAAACTACAATCGCGACGCCGGCGCTGGAAATTGGCAAACTCACGCCACTGGCGGCCGCAAGCACCGTTCCATCTCGCCCGCCCCCCGAGTGCGGCGCAGGGGGTCTTGGTTGAAGGTTGCGTACAGTTGCTGGAGAGGGAGCCACTAGCAATGGATTGCCCCTGCGCATCGTCGCCGAGCCACGCACCATATGCACGCTGGGATTCATCGCCCCCTGAGCATGCGCCAACCTCATGGGCGCCCGCCGCTGAAACCATGGGTCTTTTGATAGTTTTTGATATATAAGTATATATATATATAAAAAAAAAAAAAAAAAAAAAAAAAAAAAAAAAAAAAAAAAAAAAAAAAAAAAAAAAAAAAAAAAAAAAAAAAAAAAAAAAAAAAAAAAAAACAACTTTGCACGGGGTTTAGGCGGGCGGAGACGGACGCCAACGTTCGACATGCTGCCCCAAGCTCCCTCAAGGTTATCCGTCTCTTGCCATCTGGTAGCCAGTCATCGGAATAGACATGGGTAATGCGCCAACTATTCCTGCATGGCGGCTCGTGGATTGTCCCACAAAGGCCTTCAGAACCTGCCGGCAGTTGCGTTCCAACAGACACCCGGTAGCGGTGGCCATTCAGTGCGAGGCGCAACTATACAATCGGGAGTCGATAGTCCTTCTTGTTCCAGCCCCATGGCGCACGCCCCCGAGGGGGCTCACTTCGCGCGTAGACGTTGTCGATGCGTCCGTCTCCGCACAGGAAGGCGCGCGCGTTGGCGCCGACGGCGTCGATTGACAGCCGCCGCGGTTGGGGGGGCAAGCGCCCGCGCCAAGCAGCTTGCCGCAGTCGACGCGGACGCGGGGCTGACGGCCTCAGACAAGAGGGCTGCCAAGCAAATCTATTCCACAACATTGCTTCCCGTCAAAGATGGTAACTCATAATGCCGGTCTACAACAAGCCCAAAGGGAGAACGCACACGAGCCGTCTTTCCCTCCGCGCATGCCTCTCGCACGGCGACGTCAGAATCGCGGACGCAGTTGAAGCGCCTACGCCGCTGGGGAACCAGTTTCTCCCATTCAGTGCCGAGGGCCTTGACGCCGCTGGCTCAAGGATGATCTGAAATTCGGGCGGCGCGGAAGAAGACGCGCCCGCGATGGCCCAGGGCTGCGCTGGTGGCTGACGACGGCGCGACAGGCATCGCCGCGCGTCAGCAACGCGAATAGAAGCGGGCGCACCGCGGCGGTCTGGGCACGACGCAGTGGTTGGGGCGATGCGGCTGACACGCGTGAGCCAACTGTTCCTCAACGTGGCTGAGGCAGCTAAACCGGGCAACGCCATGCCGTCGCGCAGGGCAGGCGTTGCCCGAGCAAGCGACGGGCTCCCCCATCGCGAGCGCAAGGAGTGTGCCGCCATGATATACCCCGGCAGTCACATCGAGCGGCCCCCCAGGGAAGTTGGCGTTCAAGATCCCATAGCTGGTGACGCCGAACGCATCCTGGTCAAGAATCGCTTGTCCAGCGCGGGCGTCTGTGACGATGCGGCGGCGGACGCGTTTCCAACTGGGCACTGTTTGTCGGTCGTAGCGCGTCGTCTCCGTGTCGGCGCTGGCCCAGCGTCGCCAGGCGGCGAGGTTACGCCGACCCCTAGCCTTAAGGACCTCAGCCCAGTCATTGAGGGAATCACTGCTGATTCAGGTAGCCCCAAAGAGCGCAGTCCACGTCGCGCGTCGCCATGCGGACGCTCTTGTCCCGAAGCCCCGGTCCACCTCGGATCCTGCGTGCATTCACGATCGGGAACGACACTTCGCAAGTCCACTACTCAGACAGTCCACGGGCCTCCCGTCCGAGCCAACACCCCACGCGTCTAGGATGACATCCCCCACGCAGACGCACGTGCACGCGCGCGCACGCACGCGCGGCTGATGGCCCCAGCTCGCCTCTGAAAGCGGATGGGTTCCTTAGATAGGTGCGTACAGTGGTACATATGACTCGGCGAGACGGCGAGGAAATGAAGAGGACGCGCGGGGAGCATGCTGACCACCGTTTTGTCCCTGGACGCCATACGGGCTCAAAAGCTAAGCGGGCGCAGTCTCCTCTCCCTTCCTGGATCCTCGGGAGGAAGGGGGAGGGCAAGCAAAAAATAAGCGGTGGGGGGGCCCAAGACGGAGGAAAGGAACCACCTCATAAACCGACGGGGTTACCGTTCAAAATGGAGCGCGCCAACTGCGAGAGGTTCCCTCCCCATCGTAATTTCATTTTCTCCCCCTTTTGACCACGTGACCCCACATCGCCCCAGACGCTGTTGGCAAAGCAGCCTCGTAACCCAAGCAGAAAGGAGGATGAGGATCATGAGGGGGAGGAAAAGGAGGAGGAAAGGGATAATGAGGTGGAGGAAAAGGAGTAGTACTAGTAGTCGTAGCAGTGGTAGTAGTCGCAATAGCAAAAGTAGTAGTAGTAGAAGTAGTAGTAGTAGAAGTAGTAGTAGTAGTAGTAGCAGTAGTAGTAGTAGTAGTCGTCGTAGTAGTAGTACTAGTAGTAGTAGTAGTAGTAGTAGTAGTAGTAGTAGCAGTAGTAGTAGTAGTTGTAGTAGTAGTAGTAGTAGCAGTAGTAGCAGTAGTAGTAGTAGTAGTATTATTAGTAGTAGTAGTAGTAGGTCGTAGTAGTATTAGAAAAGGTCGTTCGTAGCCGTGGTCGTAACAGAGGTAGTAGTAGTAGTAGTAGTAGTAGTAGTAGTAGTAGTAATAGTAGTAGTAGTAGTAGTAACAGTCGTTCGTAGTCGTAGTCGTAATAGTGGTAGTAGTCGTAGTCGTCGTAGTAGTAGTAGTAGTAGTAGTAATAGTAGTAGTAGTAGTAGTAGTAGTAGTAGTAGTAGTGGTAGTAGTAGTAGTAGTAGTAGTAGTGGTAGTCGTAGTAGTAGTAGTAGTAGGAGTAATATTGGTAATAGTAGTAGTAGTAGTAGGAGTAGTAGTAGTAGTAGTGGTAGCAGTGGGTGTAAGAGTAGTAGTAGTAGTAGTGGTAGTAGTAGCAGCAGTCGTGGTCGCATTAGTAGTAGTAGTAGTAGTAGTAGTCGTAGTACTACTAGTAGTAGTAGTAGTAGTAGTAGTAGTAGTTGTAGTAGTAGTAGTAGTCGTAGTAGTAGTGGTAGTAGGACAAGTAGTAGTAGTAGCAGCAGCAGCAGCAGTAGTAGTAGTAGTAGCAGTAGTAGTAGTAGAAGAAGAAATGGTAACAGTAGTAGAAGTAGTAGTAGTGATAGTAGTCGTCGTAGTAGTAGTGGTAAAAGAAGTAGTAGCCGTAGTAGCCGTAGCAGTCGTAGTAGTAGAAGTCGTAGTCGTAGTAGTAGTAGTAGTAGTAGTAGTAGCAGTAGTGGTGGTAGTAGCCGTCGTCGTGGCAGCAGAATTAGTAGTAAAAGTAGTAGCAGTAGCAGTAGCAGTAGTAGTCGTGATAGTAGTAGAAGAAGTAGTAGTAGTAGTAGTCGTAGTAGTAGTAGTAGTAATAGTAGTCGTAGTAGTAGTCGTAATACTATCGTAGTAGAAGTAGTAGTAGCAGTAGTAGTAGTCGTAGTGATAGTAATAGTGGTAGTGGTGGTAGTAGTAGTAGTAGTAGTAGTAGCAGGGAGTAGCAGTAGTAGTAGCAGTAGTAATAGTAGTAGTAGTAGTAGTAGTAGTAGTAGTAGTAGTAGTGGTAGTATTAGCAGTATTAGTATTAGTATTAGTAGTCGTAGTAGTAGTAGTAGTAGTAGTAATCGTAGTAGTAGTAGTAGTAGTAGTAGTATAGTAGTAGTAGTAGTAGTAGTAGTAGTAGTAGTAGTAGTAGTAGTAATAGTAGTATTACTAGTATTAGTACTAGTAGTAGTAGTAGTAGTAGTAGTAGTAGTAGTAGTAGTAGTAGTAGTAGTAGTAGTAGAGTAGTAGTAGTAGTAGTAGTAGTAGTAGTAGTAGTAGTAGTAGTAGTAGTAGAGTAGTAGTAGTAGTAGTAGTAGCGTAGTAGTAGTAGTAGTAGTAGTAGTATAGTAGTAGTAGCAGTAGTAGTAGAGGTAGTAGTAGTAGTAGTAGTAGTAGTAGTAGTAGTAGTAGTAGTAGTAGTAGTAGTAGTAGTAGTAGTAGTAGTAGTAGTAGTAGTAGTAGTAGTAGTAGTAGTAAGTAGTGGTAGTACTAGTAGTAGTAGTAGTAGTACCAGTAGTAGTAGTGGTAGTAGTAGTAGTAGTAGTAGTAGTTGTAGTAGTAGTAGTAGTAGTAGTAGTAGCAGTAGTAGTAGTAGTAGTAGTAGTGGTAGTAGTAGTAGTCGTCGTGGAAGTAGCAGTAATAATAAGAATAGGAGGAGGAGGCAGAGGAGGAGGAGGAAGGCGGGAGGAGGAGTTGGAGGAGGAGGAGCGCCAATGCCCAAAGCGCCCTTCCCAAACTGCCTCATCAGAGCCCGTCTGTCCAACATGGGAGCTGGGTTGATAAATGCCAGGCGGGAGGGCATCTTCGGCATGAGGGGCAGGGATCCCGAATCCCGAGGGAAGCGGGTCCTGGGCCCGTGGAGTATTCCCACCTGGGCTGGCTTCCCGCCCAGGGTCGATTCTTTGATGGACGGCCCGGGTCCCCGGAGGCCGATGGCAACGAAAGACCACATGACTTTTCACTCAGGACCACTTTCCCATTCATGGCGAAAGGTGAACGGCACCGATGCTCTGAGGCTGCTGTGGTTGCAAGAGGTACCCAGGGGCCTCTGGATGCCTCTGGGTAGTTATCCGCAGGGGCCTCTGGATGTCCAAACAGTGGAACACATAAGTTCAAATCAGAGCCAGCGGCATGCACGCGCACGAGGGGAGGGGACCATGGGGCGGTTCGACAGAAGTAGAGAGGCTATAAGATCTGAGGAGATATCGTGGCCCCCCGCCATGATCCCCCCTCCCCCTGCCATCCCCCCTTTTGGACTAGAAGCCCCCTATATGAGGTCAGAGTAGCTGGGGTCGGAGGATCGCGCCACATCGCCGATGCATCTGCGATGCATCGGCGATGCATCGGTGATGCATCGGCGACGTCGGCGACGCATCGCCGACGTCGGCGTGGAGAAAAACGGGCTATGCATCGAGCCGCATCGTCGATGCATCGGCAATGCGGTACGATCCTCCGACCCCATCTACACCGACACCATCAGGGGAAACTAGATACCATCCCCCCCTTTTGGACGCTCGGGATCCACCCCTGGGCACCAGCGCCGGGCCCTCTGCCAGGTTGAGCACCAGCCGCACCTGGCGCACGCCGCGCGCGCGGCGCCCCGGAGCTCCCCCTTCCTCCGAAGCGGCCGCCCTGCGTGAGGGCATCTTGAGCAGGGACCGACCGACGCGGCATTTCTATAGGCCTACCACGGCATGTTCTTAGAACCCAAAAATGCTCGAATAACAAAAAGCACTGTTCTTAGAATATAAACCCGATGTGTTAAAACGAGACAGATTCGGCAAGACATGTTCTGAGAACGTTTCGTGCAGACCACAAAAGGTGATTAGAACATTCTGAAGGAACCGAACTCTATACACCGACGCATTGTCCGGGCTCCGCACTGGAACGCGCACAGGAAAACGGATCCTGGTGTACACGGGATCCTGGTGTATACATGTTTCGTTGCTTCCACGGGAAGCGGGGGAAAAAGATATACACCACACCACCCCAACGTCGCCCCCGCCCCACAAACATTCCTGGGACTGCAAAACATCCCGCCACTGGTAACGCATATGTTTCAGCTCCTGAATATTCTCTGGTGGGCCTACAGTCGGGGCGTTGACCTAAGGAACCCTAAATAAGGAAAGAGGCCCCTTTTTCTCATAAGTTAAACTTCGATTCCCCATGGGAAGCCTCAGGAAAACCCAAGGCAAACTGTGAAGCAATCGAGGAACACCGAGCCCCTCCCCAACGAAAAGGGTTCCTTCTTCAGCGCCTCGACTGTATAGGCGAGCCTGGGACGCTCCGCCACTGCCTGAGAGCCTCGGCGCGCGCGGACTCCCCCGGCCGGCATCGTGGACAGCCCCCGTGCGCCCTCGGCGCCCCTCGGCCGTAAGGGCCGCACGGCCTCCGCGGGAAGCATCGGAGGAGCAGGAAAGAGGAGCAGGAAAGAGGAGGAGGAGGAGGAGGAGCGCCGTAACCGACCGCGCGGTGGCCCCGGAGTCCCCAACGTCCTCACCGCGCAGTCCGTCACCGCCCGGTTTTGGGGCCTCGGAGGCCCCGGTTGCCCGAGGCGTCCCCGGAGAACGTCCCGAGTCCCAAAACCGTGCACCACGCAGCGTGGTCACCACACCGCCTTGGGGCTCCCGAGTTTCGTCTTACCTAGCCCGGTGGTCCCTCCTGGGGCTCCCACTTGATGGGCCTGTTTTCCACCACGACCACCACCATAAGTTGGAGGGGGGAAGGAGGAGGAGGAGGAGGAGGAGGAGGAGGAGGAGGAGAAGGGGGAGGAAGGGGAGCAGGAGGAGGAGGAGGAGGGAGGAGGAGGAGGAGGAGGAGGAGGAGGAGGAGGAGGAGGAGGGAGGAGGAAGAGGAGGAGGAGGAGGAGGAGGAGGAGGAGGAGCCCCGAAACGGTGCGGTGACAGACCGTGCGGTGACATCGAAATCCCCCAAAACCTCACCGCACGGTCCGTCACCGCACGGTCTTGGGGCCCCGGAGGCCCCTGTCGCCCGAGACGTCCTCGGAGAACGACCCGAGTCCCAAAACCGTGCGGTGTCCCCGAAAGCCCACCGACTCACCGCACGGTGTGGTCACCACCCCGTTTGGGGGCCCCCGAGAGGAGCACCTGCTCGTCGGGGCCAGCCCCCCCCCCCGGGCCACGCCGCAGCCCACCATGAGCCATGCGAGGGCAGGGGCACCGGCATCTTGGGGCCCCATCGTGGATGTCGAAGCGAAGGCTGCTGACAACTCTGCGGCCCGCCAGACTCCAGACCCGTCGGGAGCAGGCGAAAAAAACAAATCGGCCGCGACACCCTCTCCAAAAAGAAAACCGGGCAGTTTGCTAATCGACTTGGCAGGGGGCGGATGCTCTATCGACATCTGGGGAACCCGACCTCCAGACCCTCCCCCTGGGAACATCCGGACTCAAGGTTACGGATGCAGGACCCTTGGTCGCAAATCCAACGGCGCGCGGCGGAACGCCCTGGACAGGATGCAGAGGCCACTCTATGCAGACCCAAGGCTGGGCCCACGAGGCACGTGTGCGGGGGGAGAAAGCTCCCATCCTTCTGTGTAGGTCCCAGGACCTGCCTCCGGCATCGGGGTTTGGCGAACACGTTGGCCCCAGGGCGCCCGACCCCCCCCTCTCGGGATCGGCGCCTCCCTACACGGGCCGGTCGATGCGCATGTTCCAGGGGCCTGCGCCAGTCTGCCTCGCCCGAGACGCGCCGGATGGTCCCCAGGCCCCCGGCGCCTTAAGCCGAGAACGAAGCCTGGACGTTTGGACCACCGTGCGTAAAGCCAGGGACCGACGGCGGGGTAAACGAAGGAGGAGGAGGAGGAGGAGGAGGAGGACTGACTTCGAGGCTCCAGCGATCTTGGGAGACCACCTGGGGGGGCCGCCCTCAACACGAGACCTCGGCGCTCCACGACAGGAGGGCGCCAGCGACGGCGCCGTTCGGCAGACGTGGATGCACGGCCGATCTCAGCAAAAACCTGCTGCCTGCTGCTGCTCAGCTGCTCTAGGGGAGGAGAGGAGAGAGAACGGGGAGGAGGGTGGGGATGATGGCGGAGGAGCAGAAAGCACGAGGAGCCTGCTCCGATCGGGCCCCTTGAGACGGCATGAACAGCAGACTTCACAATCCCAGACGTCGGGCGGCACGATGATGTTCGAGACACCGGACCTCGACCTCGCGACCCCACCCCTGGGGGCCGGCTTGCCATCCTCCATTTCTGTTCGCGGAGGACGAGGAAGCGGAGGGATGGCGACCACAAAGCCTCACCGATCTCGGCCTCTACCATCTGTGCGAATCTGACGGTCGCCAGGCAAACCGTGAGCACAACACGAGCCGACCCGCGATGTGCAAGCTCATGCACTGAACCAGGGCCTGAAGAGAAAGCGAGTATGCCGCATGCGTGAGGAGAAGCAGCCACGAGGAGAGAGCGCCACTCGTCGTCATGTTTTTGAGGATGACCCTCGGACACGACGCCGGCTTCCAAACGTACCAGATGCAGAATGGCTGGCCGTCCGAATAGTTTCGAGCCGCAGGATGTCTGGGCCCCTTCACGAGCAATAGGTCTGCGGAGATCCCCAGAGGCCTCCGCAGACCCCCTGAATACTCTCATGGACAAACAAGTACTACCAACAAAAGAAACGTCCAGAACCCGCAATCCAAAATTCTCGATCGAAGAGGAGGGGCAGGATGACGAGGGCGGATGGGAAGGCCAGAGGGGGAGGCAGGAGGTGCTGGCCTTCTTCTTGGAGTCGCTTTCGCCCCCCCCCCCCCGGGGACCAGAATCCGGCGCCCAAAGGCAATGCGTTAGGTCGGGCATGTCCCCCTACAGAGGGATTCTGGGCGAAAATCAAACATAGTCAAAACATACTCCCAAATGATTCAAATGTTTGGGGGAAAAACCGTTCCCATACTATTTTTGGCTATTTTTGAATTGTCCCCTGTAGAGCCACAAGCCCGACTTAAGGCAAGCGTTGAAAGGACAGCCGACGTCACCTGACTTCGCGCATCGCGCCTCGCGAGTGACCAGGCCAGGGGGGGAGGAGAAGGAACACGAATGGGAGGGCAGGGGAGATGTTGGAGGAGGCCGACGGGGGTTTTCCCCAGGCTTCCTGCCTGCAAAGGTCCTGTATTAAATCTTCCGAGGCACGTGTGAATTCATCCAGATCTTGAATCGCGTATGGTCTTCTGCATGGTGTTCCGCATGCTCTCGTACGGACTATCGGAGGGTATCCCGTATGGTCGCCCATCTATGGCATCCTGTACTGTCTGCTGTATGGCTTCCCGTATGGTATCGTGTACGCACCCTGCAAAATCATGCCTCCGGTTTGGTCTCGAGACATAGGCACAGAAGGCTATGAGGCTACACGCTCAAGTCTTTCAAAACATGGGGGTCTGTGGATATCTCGGGAGAAACCCAGCGATCTACAACGTTCTCTGAGACTGGATCCCAAGAAGAACCCTGCGCCTGAAAGGTCTTGAATTGTACCCATGCCATCGGGATGCCTTCGCATATAGGCGAGCCACGACATATTTCCCAGCAGGGCTTAGCCCATACATTTGCGAGGAGGAGAACGTCGAGGAACAACCACTGGAGGCATCGGGGCGGCCGAGGAGCGCGCCATGAGCTCGATGTAGGTCTCGTCGTTCTCGGAGGAGCCCCACCACACCCCAGTGGACCTCGGGAACCCGCGGGTGGGCGGGCGGGCAGGACGGGCGGGAGGGGCAGGCCTTGGCGCTCAACATCCTGCTCATCAACATCAACGTCGTCATCATCATCAGCATCATCATCATCATCATCATCATCATCATCATCATCATCATCAGCATCATCAGCATCATCATCAGCATCATCATCATCAGCATCATCATCATAGTGATCATCATCAGCATCATCACCACCACCACTAACATCACCATCATCAGCATCATCATCAGCAGCATCATCATCAGCATCATGATCATCAGCATCGACATCATCTTCATCATCATCACAAGCATTAGCATCATCATTACCAGCGAAGTCGGCATCACCAGCAACATCATAAGCATCACCATACAACAATACTCCGAATCATCGTCATAAGCAGCATCATCATCATCATCATCATCATATTATCATCATCAGCGTCGCCATTACCATTGGCAACATCAGCATCATCACTATCATCATAACCATCATGATCACACGTAACAATATCATCATCATCATCATCAGCATCATCATCATCATGAGCATCATCCTAACCAACATCGCCATCCTGGTCAGTAGCAGCAGTCATGCCAACAACATCCGCATCCTCATCATCACCAGCATCGCAATCGTCACCAACAGCATCATCATCATCCGCATGATAACCACCACCACCACCGTCATCAGCATACTCCTTGTAAGCATCAGCATCAGCATCAGTATCATCATCCTCATCATCATCGGCATCGTCGTCATAATCGCCAGCACACCACAATCTTCATCATCGGCATCGTCATCGTCGTCGTCGTCATCATCAGCATCATTATCATCAGCATCATCGCCATCACCATCACCATCATCATCAACATCAACATCATCATCATCCTCATCCTCATCCTGCTCCGCATCCTCATCATCAGCAACAACAGCATCAACAACATCCGCATCAACAATTATTCACTGCGTGGAGCTCCCCATATGTGCATCTACTCGCATAGACCTGTCCGCCGTGAATGTCTAGGCGCAAGAGCTTTCGAATATTAACGGGCTTCAGTTGTGACGGTCTGGACATCAATCTAACTGCGAATGAATTGGAGTGTGAATGAGCCTCAGTAGTACGAGCGCGTCTCTGTGCATGAGCCTGGGGCCTCCTGGGGCCTCCTGAAACCTACTGGGGCTTCCTGGGGTCTCCAGGAGCCTCTTGGGACCTCCTGGGACCTCCTAGGAAGGTTTCGTGCCCCAGGGGAGGCGCAATCTATAGCAACAGACGTACATAAAACATTGTGGGATTAGAGCCACAGGAGAAGGGCAATCTATAGGAACACGCGTAAAACACCAAGGACTCGTGCCCCAGGAGAGGCCCAATACATAGGAACATGAGTAAAACATTTAGGATTGTGTACACAGGAGAAGGACCATCTATAGAAACATACGTAGAACATCAAAGAATCGTGCTCCAGGTGAGGCCCAATCGATAGGAGCATACGTAAAACACATGGGATTGGAGCCACTCCTGTTGCCTTCTGAGGCCTCCTGCTCCTGGGGCCTCTCGGGGCCTCCTGTTGCCTTCCGAGGCCTCCTGGCGCTTCCTGTCGTCTCCTGGGGTCTCCTGTGGTGTCCTGAGGCCTTCTGGAGCTTCCTGGGGCCTCCTGGAGCCTCTTGGGACATCCTGTGGCCTCTTGAGTCGTTATGTGGCATCCTGATGCCTCCTGGGACATCATGTGGTCTCCTGGAGCCTCCTGGAGCCTGTTGGAGTCTCCTGTGGCATCCTGAGAAGAATCTGCGCCCACGAGCCTGGCCACCAAAACTAGCAAACCGATCGAAACATCCTCAACATCTGGCCCACCTGGGGGGTGAAAATGAGCGCCTCGCTCGAGACATCCTCCAAATCTGCTCCGAAAGCGAAGGATGTTGGGCACAGAAACAGGCAAACCGCCTGAGACATCCCCACAAAATGGCCGCGAACGAGCCCGTGCAACCACCCCTGGCGGCTCCCCTTAGGGGTGCTGAAATGAGCGCCTCGCTCGAGACATCCTCCAAATCTGCTCCGAAAGCGAAGGATGTTGGGCACAGAAACAAGCAAACCGCCTGAGACATCCCCACAAAATGGCCGCGAACGAGCCCGTGCAACCACCCCTGGCGGCTCCCCTTAGGGGTGCTGAAATGAGCGCCTCGCTCGAGACATCCTCCAAATCTGCTCCGAAAGCGAAGGATGTTGGGCACAGAAACAGGCAAACCGCCTGAGACATCCCCACAAAATGGCCGCGAACGAGCCCGTGCAACCACCCCTGGCGGCTCCCCTTAGGGGTGCTGAAATGAGCGCCTCGCTCGAGACATCCTCCAAATCTGCTCCGAAAGCGAAGGATGTTGGGCACAGAAACAAGGCAAACCGCCTGAGACATCCCCACAAAATGGCCGCGAACGAGCCCGTGCAACCACCCCTGGCGGCTCCCCTTAGGGGTGCTGAAATGAGCGCCTCGCTCGAGACATCCTCCAAATCTGCTCCGAAAGCGAAGGATGTTGGGCACAGAAACAGGCAAACCGCCTGAGACATCCCCACAAAATGGCCGCGAACGAGCCCGTGCAACCACCCCTGGCGGCTCCCCTTAGGGGTGCTGAGTATGAGTAAGTCTGTGTATGAGTAAGTCTGTGTATGTGTACGTCTGGGTATGACTAATACTGTGTATGAGTAAGTCTGTGTATGAGTAAGTCTGTATATGAGTATGTCTGAGTGTGAATAAGTCTGAGTATGAGTAGGTCTGAGTATGAGTAAGTCTGAGTATGAGTAAGTCTGTGTATGAGCAAGTCTCAGTATGTCCGACAGGAGGGGAGGAGAAAAGAGGAGGAGGAAGGAGAAGGAGTAGGAGGCGTCCAAGTAATAACAAGAACCCCATCTTAGGATATGGGGAACAACATCAACGTCAACATCATCCCCCTATTCCTTATCATCATCGTCGTCATCGTCACCGTGATCTTCACCACCTCCTCGAGGGCTTTGGTGTGTCATTCGCAAAGCTGCATCGGCGACCCGTGGCCTCTGCAAACTTCTCGGGGCCGCCTCCTCCTCTGTTCAATCACGGGTCCCATGGCATTATACTGCGCGTGTGTGTTGCTCTTGCTCCGCCTGGTTTACCTCCTCCTTCAATCCTCCCCTCCCTCCTACAAACACAAAGGGGCAAACACACAGGCACCAAGACAGACAGACAGAGAGAGAGAGGGAGAGAGAGAGAGAGAGAGCGAGAGTGAAATAGAGAGACATATATAAACAAAGAAACCTATAGCTATTACATAAACGAAAGTGGGAAAGAGCGGGAGAGAGAGGAGAGCCAAATGGAAATGGATGGGAGAAAGAGAAAGAGAGAAGAACAACGGAATACAGACAGAGAGAAAGAGAGAACGAGAGAAAGAGAGAGAGAGAGAGTGTGGAGAAGGGAGGACATATTAAAAGAGTGCGAGGGAGAAAGGGTGAGTGTGAGAGAAAATAATAGAAAATAACACATACACACAAACAGAGAGAACAACATTCGAAAGAGACAGAGTGAGAAGGGGGAGGAAGAGGGATACATATATATATATATATATACACACATACGCACATATGAACGAGAGAAAGCGGGACACAGAAATAGGTGCGAGGTGGAGGACAAGAAGAACAAGAGAACGGAGGGAGGAGGAGAGAAAGAAGGTGACGAGCGGGAAGGACTCGGGTGGAGGGCAAGGGGGACAATAAAAGAACACCACTCACAGACGCAAAAGGGTCCTCACCTCACGACCGTGCGAGGCAGCGGACGGATGCGGAGGACACGCAGGAGCCATGAGGAACGAGCGCCTCGTCGGAGAGACGAGCAGCAGGCCAGGGCTGGCGGCGCTCACAAGGGGATAGAGTCAACCCGTATAGTAAGGATGCGCGATAAGGATGCAAGGGCCTCGGACGCCCGTTTCGAAGCTTTTCGAGCGGGGCGCGGCCAGCGAAAGCAGCGAAGGATGGACCGAGGAGGCAAGGATGCAAGGGTACCCCTGACAAGGTTGCCCACCCTTACTATGCGGGAGAGGCAACCTCTGAGAGGGAGGCTGCTCCATGGAATGCACCCGCCTTGCATCTACAAGGCCCGCGCCTTCTAAGGACCAGCCTCCTTCGAGGAAGCTTTCCCCCCTACCCCTACCCCTGTAGAGAACAGAACATCCACCCCGATAAAACCACCCCGGGCCCATTCGGGGCGGGGCGTGTGGGGCCATGGCCCTCAGCTCTTGCAAAAATCATCCATCAGAGAGTGCCACTCGTCCGGGTTGTCAGCGGCATACGTTGTCCAAATCAGGTCGTTGGCATTCCCGTGGCGCCTTCCAGTACCGCTTCCTTGTGGTCGTGCGTCGGTGCGTTTAGTAAACGCCAATTGTCCGGTCCAGGCGGTTTTTCCTCCCTTGACCCTACCCTCCCTGCGCGTGGCCGACAAGGGGACAGGGTACGGGAACCCGCGGCGGAGGAGAACGACGAGGAACGCGAGCTCCGATCCTCGAGAGTCGGGCACCCGAGGCGAGCACGGCCCGAACGTCGGCTCATCCGGCCCGTCGCCTTCCCCGTCGCCCTGCGCCTGCTCGCGCGCGCGGGGGAGGGGGAGGAGGAAAAGCAAAGGAGGATGTTGGACGGGGAATGACGTCATGGTAGGACTGGCTGCCAGAGTAGCTAGCGGTTTCGTTTCTGCAGCGCCTAAAGAACGTCATGTTGTGTTTTGGAAATCCTTGGACATCTTGGAACGCATCATTATCATGACCTCTTGCTCCTTCAAGACGCTGAGGAGCTGTAGGAGGGACAGACTAACAGATAAACGCGCAGATGTCCGCCGAGGGGCCGATGAGGCCAGCGCGAGTGGGCTGGAGCCCTCATGGAATGCGGTCGAAATCGGCGTGTGGATGTTAGGAAGACAACGGCATAGTGCGAGGTGTAGGTGGTTCGGTGACGATGTCCGAGAGGTCGAATGTTGAAGGGGTGAGAGCTGGAAGGCGGTGTTGCCCATGGTGACTGGAGGTCGATCGAACGAGATGACGTGGAACGTCGGAGGCTGGAAGGGCGGGACAAATACACACCGATACCGCTGCTCCCGGACCTCTCCTGGGGTACGTTCTGACCAGAGTCTCGAAGCGAATCCAGCTGGGGGCGACCAGGAGCCCCCAGGAAGCCCCCAAAAACCTGGGGGGGGGCGTTCTGGGCAGAAATCCCGAGACAAAACCAGCCGTGCCGACGACGGCCGCCCGGGAAGCCCAAGGAGTTGAAAACGAGTGAAGGTCAACGGTATCGGCACCCTTCTTCAGGAATCGGGCCGAGGCGTGGCAGACGCCGCCACGCCGACGGCGACGGGGTCCGCTGCCGACAAAGCCGCGCCCGCCGCCCCAGAAATCCAAAATCGAGGCGAGACAGGGACAATTAGGGAAACCAAAAAGATAACAATACCGCTACTGCACGGATCTCCCGGGGTGCGTTCTGACAACGTTTTCGAGGTGTGTCCAGCGATGGCGACGAGGGCCTCCCAGGAGGCTTTGCTTTGGACTCTGCCTAGGATCATTCAAAGACGCCCTTAGGACGCCAGGTAAACAAAGAGGTGAAACAGGCAAGGGCACAGCTTCACTGCTGACAAGTGCCCTGCCAGTCAATGCGGGCGTAGACACTTGGCCGCCCGACAAGCATGCGTCATCGTCCACACCACTGATCCTCCCCCACTCACCTCTGGCCTCGGCTGCTGGGAGGAGATACAGCAGTGACAAAACTCCAGAAGGGGAGCCATGAGGAGCGGGCCACCGACATGCAGAAGCCACGGATGGGCATCTTGCGCGCCGTTCAACGGCGACATGTGGGCGACCACTAGGGTTCTCAAGGAAGCATGCAGTTCACGCTTGGGTGCCTGCTTGACCTCTCCAGCAAGCCTCATCCTCCCCAACCCACGTTACTCTCCCTTCTGAAAAAGGCGAAGAGCGAAGGAAGAGCCGAAGAATTGGTACATGCTCCTCCTCTGGAAAAGCTGTATGTGCACCCTCTCCTTGAGCCTGGAGCGATGGGGGCTACGCCAAGTGGGGGGGGGGCGACGGGAGGTGCAATAGTTCGTTCGCGCGAACTCTTTCGGAACTCTTGCTGGGCGGGGGGGGGGGGGGCGCGCGAACTATTGCAAGGAGCGTAAGATATTGCATTGGGAAGAATACACCAAACGATTGCGCCTGGAGTGCACACTTTTGCACTCATGCTCCCCCGCCAGGAGGGGGGGGGGGTAGCGATCCCCCTCCCGGGTCAGATACGACGCCCCCCCCCGTACCGACCTTGAGCAACGTCGTAATTCATTCGAAGGGAAGCTTCTTCCCTTTCCCTCCCCCGCCGGGAGAGGGAGGGGGGGTAGCGACCCCCCCCCCGGGTCAGATACGATGCCCCCCCCCCCTTACCGACCTTGAGCAACGTCGTAATTCAGTCGAAGGGAAGCCCCTTCCCTTTGATCCCTTCCCCAACCGCCCCCCCCGGGGCCCGTACCGACCTTGAGCAACGTCGTAATTCAGTCGAAGGGAAGCCCCTTCCCTTCCCTCCCCCGCCAGGAGGAGGAGGGGGGGTAGCGATCCCCCTCCCGGGTCAGATACGACGCCCCCCCCGCACCGACCTTGAGCAACGTCGTAATTGAGTCGAAGGGAAGCCCCTTCCCTTTCCCTCCCCCGCGGGAGGGGAGGGGGGTACGACCCCCCCCCGGGTCAGATACGACGCCCCCCCCCGTACCGACCTTGAGCAACGTCGTAATTCAGTCGAAGGGAAGCCCCTTCCCTTTCCCTCCCCCGCCGGGAGGGGGGGGGGGTAGCGACCCCCCCCCGGGTCAGATACGACGCCCCCCCCCCGTACCGACCTTGAGCAACGTCGTAATTCAGTCGAAGGGAAGCCCCTTCCCTTTGATCCCTCCCCCGCCGGGAGGGGGGGAGGGTAGCGCCCCTGGGCTCCAGCCAAGCCGACCTTGAGCAACCTCGTAATTCAGTCGAAGGGAAGCCCCTTCCCTTTGATCCCTCCCCCGCCGGGAGGGGGGGGGGGGGGGGTAGCGGGGGGGGGTAGCGCCCCCCCCCCCCCCCCGGGTCAGCTACGACGCCCCCCCCCCCGTACCGACCTTGAGCAACGTCGTAATTGAGTCGAAGGGAAGCCCCTTCCCTTTCCCTTCCCCGACGAGGGGGGGAGGGGGGTTCCGGGGGGGGTCCCAGGGGAGTCCTGGGGAAGTCCCGGGTCAGATACGACACCTCCCTCCCCCACCTTCTCGTCCTTCTCCCCGTTCCCCAAAACCATCCCACAGCCCGTGCCTCTTGCTGCGCATTGCGAACAGGGTCGGCGGCACCGGCCGTACGGCCTTCGCAATACACCAAACGATTGCGCCTGGAGTGCACACTTTTGCACTCATGCAGAAAACACTACAAACGCTACTGCGCCTATTCCCGCCTCCGCACCTGTGCTACCCCGATCATTCCGGTTTAGAAGTCTCCTCCTCTGAGATCTCTCGCTGGCCAGAGCGCGCAATGATGCTGTCCCCCCACCCGTCCTCGCCTCCTTCGCCATTTCCCAGCCTCAATCTCCTCCACCACTCTGGTTTCGATCTCCTCCTCCTCCTCCTCCTCCTTCTCTTCCTCTCGATCCTACACGGACGGCTCCCTGCAGTACGGTGACTACCCCACGCTGCGGAGAGCAGGCTGGAGCTTCACGAAACTCCGAGGAGACAGCTACGACATGGAGGATGTGTGCTACGGGCCATTGCCAGGGCCACAGTGGACACATGTATGCAAGTGGAGCTCTACGCAGTGCTGCAGGTGCTAAAGAATGGAGTGCCCCCGCTGAGGATATTCGCGGACTGTCAGAATGTAATCAATGGCATCCTAGAGGGCCCCAGCAAGCTCAACGAGAGAAGCCTCTTGCACCTGGACCTCTGGGAGGAGATTTTCAGGGCTCTGAGCGAGCTCGGCGGACTGAGCCACAGCGTCCAGGTCTGTATAGTCAAAGCTCACGCTTCGCGGGCAGAGAGAGAGAGAGAGAACATAGGCCGCGCGAGGTGGGAGGGCAACAAAATAGCCGATCGATGTGCCAAGCAGGGGGCTCTATATCATACCCATCCCTCATGGTGTAGAGAGACGCATAGTGTTGAATATAAGCTCGTTCGGGACATCCTCGAATTCGGAGCGTACTTGTGTTGGGGAGCGACAATGTCGACACTGAGAAGGAAACGAGTCCGCCGACGGATTCGAACCCCCCCGACCCCGCCCTGGAGCTCCTGGAACCCCCTGGGCCTCCTGGGACGGCTGGCGGTGCGGGCGAAGGGGCCGAGGGGGACCCCTCCCACCCCTGACGGCCACCCCCCCTCCGCGGGCCATCCTGGACAGGGGGCTGTTAGGGTCGACAAACTGTATGAGCGGGGCACAAACTCGTGTTCCGACAATCGTACGTGTTCTGTCGTAGGTGTGCCAGGTACGCCCGCGACAGATGGTCGGGCCTGTTTTCCCCATGTTCCTCAGGGGCCCAAAGGGTGATCGGGGGTAGGCTAAAGAGACTCTGGCAGGGTGCACGTTCCACCACTGGAAAGCCCCTTTGAGGCTAGCCCTCTGAGGGCACGGCGTTCTGGCTCGGCTCGGGGACGGCCCGATGCGGCCAGGATGACCCGCGGCGCGATTCCATGGGGCATCGTGTTCGTTCGATCAGCAGAATCCGGCAGAATCCTCGGCTCGATCTTTGGTTTCGATGCTCCAGCTTCAAAGTTTCCTCCTCTGAGACCTCTAGCTGGCCAGAGCGCGTAGTGATGCCGCCCCCCCATCCCCCATGCCGCTGCGAATCCAGCGCTGGCGACGAGGGCCTCCCAGGAGGCCCAAACGTGCGAAAATTAAGCACTGTCGTTGTCACTCCAATCTGTTTCACCCCCTGCCAATCTGTTTTACCCCCCACCATTCTGGCCTCGATCTCCTCCTCTGAGATCTTTTCATTGGCCAGAGCAACCCCCGTGCCGCGGCCACCCACCCGCCCCCCGTGCGCTGCGGCCGGGCCTCCTCGTCGGCCTCCTGCGCGGCCCTGTCCGCGGCTTGCCGGGCCTGTGCGCGAGGCTGGCCACTCTCCCGCGCGGAAGGCAGGGGACCTGGAGGGCCTCCTCCTCCTCTTCTTCTTCCTCCTCCTCCTCCTCTTCGTCCTCCCTCCTCCTCCTTCCCCTCCTCCTCCTCTTCTTCCTCCTCCTCCTCCTCTTCCTCTTCCCCCTCATCCTCCTCCTCCTTCCCTCCTCCTCCTCCTCCGCCTCCACCTCCTCCTCCTCCTCCTCCACCTCATCCTCCTCCTCCCTTCGAAGCGGGTGCTGGACTCCCCCATAACCTTTACTGTGTCTTCTATTGTGCGTGTTATGTGTGTGTGCTGTTAGTTGTACTCGTGTTGTTTTTTTGTTATGATCAGATCACTCGTATGCTCCCTATGATGCTGATTCTTCATATGAGAGGTCATTCTTACGTAGCGCCTTAGTTGTCTTCACTGCATGCCGTGTTTCCTTTTCCTTGCCCGCCCTTCCTCCTTTTCCTTGCCCGTTCCTACTCCTTCCCTCCTTTTCCTTGCCCGTCCTTCCTCCCTCCCCTGTTCCCTCTAACACAATATGGATACTACTCTCCTCTCCCCCCTGACCCTGTCAAGAGAGTGTCCCGTCCTCCCCGCGTGCTGCTGGCTTTTTTGTACACACAAGATTTCATGATTTGGTTTGATTCCCGTTTGTCAGCTGCAGTGCCCCCCGCTTACAGAAATGGGGCTCCCGCTGCAACGCACCCCTCATTTCCGCGCTTCAGTCATTCAAAATTGTGTTCCCGCTGCAGCGCTGGTCTCGTTCCCGCGCCTCCAGTTGTTCCAAATCGTGCTGCGGCAACAGCACTGGCGTCTTCGGTCCTTCCTGGTAGCGCTGTCCTGTAGCGCTGGCCTCGTTCCAGTGCCTCGGTCCTTCCAAGTCGTGCTCCCGCTGCAAGGGGGGGCCTTATTTCCGTTTTCGGTCCTGGCCTCGTTCCTGCGCACCGAAATCGTGCTCCCGCTGCAGCGCTGGTCCCATTTCCGTCGGTCATGGTCTCCGTCGGTTCCATGCCACGGCATGCAATGCGATGGTGTGTTGTGCACCACTGTGCGATGCCACACTTTGCGTTACTCTGCCTTGTGGTGCAATGCTCCACTGCGCAATGCAACGCCATGCTATGACATGCTGTGCTCTGCCGTGTTTCTTCTACGCCATCCATGAGCTTCCATCCACCGCGTAGCCTGTTGCTGTGCGAATAGATAGGAGATCCACGCCCCGGTGAGGGATGGGACGGAAGGGCAAGACGTCAGATGTTGCGCTAACGCACCAAGCTTGCCCCTCACCCCACTATTTCCCGCTCTTTGACGCGCCTGAAACGGGTCATGCCCCTGGGGCGCCTCCACACGCGCGACGGCGCGACCGCCGTCGGAGGAGGAGGGGAGGGAGGAGGCCCCCCTCCCCCCCTCTCCCACTCCCCCCCGCCCCCCTTCCTTTCAACCTTCCCCCTCCCCCCTCCCCCGTCCGTCTCCTGGCGCGCCCGCCCCGCAGGAGCAGAGGAGCGCGGCCGCCCCTGCACGCTCTTCCTGCGCCCCCCCCATGCAGGCGCACCTCGCGGCCGGGGCCGCGGCCCTCCGGGGCCCAATACCTTCCGACAGGGCGCCGCCGCCTTCGTCGTCGTCGTCGTCGTCGTCGTCGTCCTCGTCGTCGTCGTCGTCGTCGTCGTCGTCGTCCTCGTCGTCCTCGTCGTCCTCGTCGTCGTCGTCGTCCTCCTCTTCCTCCTGCTCGTACTCCTCCTCCTCCTCCTCCTCCTCCTCCTCCTCCTCCTCCTCCTCCTCCTCCTCCTCCTCCTCCTCCTCCTCCCTTCTCCCTCCTCTCCTCCGTCTCTATTCGCATCAGCTTGCCCTGCGACGCGTCGAAGAGAGCTCGTGCCCTCTGCCTCGCAGCTCCAGCAGGACCAGACGTGCGCCCACGGGAGCGCCAGGTGGCCGCGCAGCGGGAGGGGTGCGCTGCACGGGCAGGGCTGGGAGGAGGGGAGGGAGGGAAGAGGGAGAGGAGGCCGAGAAAGGGGGAGGAAGAGGAAAAGGGAGGGAGGGAGCGGAGGAAGAAGAGGAAGGAGGGAGGAGGGAGGGAGGGAGCGGAGGAGGAAGAGGAAGGAGGGAGCGGAGGGAGGAGGGAGGGGGAGCGGAGGGGAGGATGGAGGGGAGGGAGTGGAGGCAGGGGAGGAAGGAGGAGGGACAGGAGGAGGTAGAGAGACAGGGGGGCGGGGAGCTGACTCTCGGCCTCCGCTTCCTCCACTTCCTCCCCCTCCTCATTCACCCCTTTTCCGTCTCACTGACTCCTCCCAGTCGCACCCCCAGACGTGTCAGAAGGGCGGGCCGAAGACGTCCTCACCAGCTATGATCCTGAAGCTTGAAATTTGTGACACATTCGTAGATTGACGGAGGGTGTTCAAAATGGTGCTCTCGCCTTAGCGACGCGCACAGTCGTCTTGAACATGCTTCACCGTTGCATGGATGGAAAGCGGTTCCTTTGAAACATGTGGCTATCGCATTGGAGCCGCGCACAAACATCTTAACGGTCAACAACAAATTGCATGTTCGCATGGTTAACGTCCTGGAAACGGTGTTGCGTCCTGACAACCTGTAATGACTCAGGATTGTCAGGGCGCATCAGTCGCCTTGATCCGCGGTGCTGAAATCCCAGGAGTGGTGTTTAAGCACGATTATTATCAGACGTTGTCTTCCACTGGGGGACTCCCCGCATTGAAAAATCTGATAGAAACCTATGGGAAGGCAATTTGGATGAAGGGTTTATTGCAACATCGTTGATGCGCCTCGGATTTGCACTAGTCCTGCTTCTCGCCCCCTCCTCCTCTTCCTCCCTGAACCTGGTGCTAACCTCCTCCACCTTCCCCCACCTCCCCGCAGGGCCCCCGGAGCTTCCGAGGAGGCGTCTTAGTATGTGGGAGGGCGTCTAAGAAGCCTCACAGCTGCCCTCTGAAAAGAATTCCGCCCCTCACGCCCCCCCCCCCGTTTGCGCGGCGCAATCCCCCGCCGCGCACCTGCGAAACAGATGCAGGAAGGCAAGAGCAGAGGGAATCGACGACACCAAGGGGAACGTCAGGGGGGAATCCGGCTCAGAAGGCAAAAATCGAGCTGGTATCACCGATAGATCGGCGGTAGTCCACCGATGGCGAATCCGCAATCTCCTGGGAGGGGTGGGCCATCGGGCCCCTAACGCGCGATGAATAGGCGACGGGATCGATGTTATCTCCGCCTGACCATAGGCTCCCCAACGATGCCACTGAGAAGCCGCCCCCGTCGCAGAGAGTCCAGCGTCCTGCTGGTGGCGTGGCCACCCTCTGTTGCGGTGCCCCGCTCGAGACATCTCCAACTCCCCGCTCGGGGGAGCACGCCACCGCGGACCTCCTCGCTGGAGGTGGCCCGGTGGTACTGGCGTCGCCTCGCCTGATGCCGACGGGGGGGTGGGGGGGAAACGGGTGCGAGGCGCAGGAGTAAGTAAGAAACCTCTGCGAGGACCTGTGCCTCCGACGTCTGTGCTCATCATGCGTGCGAGCATGTGGTCCCCTCGTTCGGCCTCGGGGGTCCCGGTTCGGAGCCCGGGGCTTTGACGGGCGGGAGGGGGGGGGCGAGCTCGGGCCACAATACCTTAGGACCAGGGCAGGAAGGAGCTGGCTCGCTCGCTCTCGCCCGCTCGCTTCGGCCTCCCAATCGCGCGTCGTGGTGAACCGGTGCCCCTTCCTTTTAGCTCCTTCGAGAGCACCCTGCCCTCGCAAGAGGGGCAGATGGCCGTACAGCGCCGGGGGCCGCTGCACGGGGAGGGGGGCGGAGGGTGAAGGGGAAGAGGGGGAGGAAGAGGCGTAGGGGGGGAGGAGTGAGGGGAGGTAGCGGAGGATGAAAGGAAGGAAGCGGAGGAGGAGGCGGAGAACAGGGGAGGGGGAAGGGGAGCCAGGGGAGGAGGGGGACGAAGACTGGCTTGAACTGCTTTGTTACCCCGAGGCTCAACCAGAGAGACCAACTGAGAAGACCCACAAACGCATACCGCCTAAACAACAGCACAGCCCGCCGCCTAATGTGCTTTGCTCGCTTCGCTAGCCGCCAGGGGTCGGCCGCTGTCTCTTTGCTTACCCGAGCGCTGCAGCCCTGCAGCTGAGGCTGGCCAAACGCACCAAAAAAGCAGGACGAGCAGCGGCACCGGCACCTCTGCCTCCCCCCCGAGGCGAGGAGGGCAGCGGGGGGTGCGCCCCTGGCCGAGGCGCGCGCGAGCGGGCCTCCGCCTCCTTCGCCAGCAGGTGTGCCGGCAGGCCCCCGGCCCAGCGGGCGCCGCCGAGCTCGGCGTCCTCCAGGTGGACCTGCGCCGCGCGGCGGCGGGGGGCGGCGCGCCGCGCAGTCCCCCCCCCGCTCCGGGCCGTCCCCAGGAAGCACCCTCCGATCGGGGGGCGGTAAGCCTCGGGGGCTCGTCCACCTCCTCCTCCTCCTCCTCCTTCTCCTCCTCCTCGTCCTCGTCCTGGTCCTCCTCCTCCTCCTCCTCCTCCTCCTCCTCCTCCTCCTCCTCGTCCTCGTCCTCGTCCTCGTCCTCGTCCTCGTCCTCGTCCTCCTCCTCCTCCTCCTCCTCGTCCTCCTCCTCCTCCTCCTCCAACTCCTCCTCCTTCTCCTCGATGTATCGGGCGCCGCGGCCTTCTCAGAGCGTTCTTGATGGGGCGTCGCTCCATGGGGGGCGCTGGATGGGGCGGAGAGGGGTGCCCTTCTCGGGCCCTCGAAGCCCCCCCCCCCCCCTTTGGGCCACAGCGGGCTCCTTCCAGGGCCCTGAAGGGGGCCCTACCCTGCAGCCCTCGCTGCCCCCCCCCCTCGCCCAGGAATGGGCCCCCACCCCTCGCCCAGGAATGGGGGTGACCGTTTTTTGTTTTCCCCCCCCGGGTAATTCGGAGGCGCCTACTGGGAGGTTTTCGCCGGAAGGACTAAAGAGGATTGAGCTTCACTGGGAGGCTGTTGCGCCAGAGCGGGCCTCGGATTAAGCGGGATTATCGATTAAACGGGATCCAACCAGATTAAGCGGGATTAAACCGGATTAAGCCGGATTTCGGACCAGGGCAAAATCAGAACTTGACCTCCCAGGAGTTGCATCCGAAGGGGTGGCCCGGCGGGAAGGTCAGGCAACGGCGGCCGCGGCGTGCACCCGCAGGGGCGTGTCCGCGCCACTGGCGCATCCCGCCGTCGCTCGGACGTCCACTCCCAGTGCATTTGTGGGGTTCGCGCGTATTTGTTTGGCCCGATGGTCGACGATGGTCCTCGAAAGTGCTCGCCGAGGAAAAAAATGTACACGTCCAAGCGATGCCAGGGGGCATCGATCGATCGCACGTGTGCACCACGGCATGTAGCCGGGGGGCGGGGGTCCAGGCCCCCCCCTCCGAGTACGATCGTTGGCACTACCCGGCGGGGGGCATGGTGTGCGGCCTGGATGACGAGCGTTACCCTGGGGAGAAACGAAAAGAACGCTCACGAGGACTCGGGCTGGCCTGACGGGGGCCATCATGAAAATGGCGAGACCCAAGCTGAACTCTGACGCGACCACCCGCTGCAAAAACGTCCCACGAAAACTGGACCGTCAGAATCCAAGATCCGGGATCTGGGACGCGCTCGTCCAAAGACGTCGGCAAACCCGAGGCCTGGCGCACTCGACCCCAACGCTTCCCCGATCCTGCACCCTCACCGCCCCGAGGCGCCATCACGGGCATGCCACGGCGCACAGGCCAGAAGGCAGCAGGAAGGCAGCTGCGAGGAGGCGCCAACTCCTCCTCCTCCTCCTCCTCCTCCTCCTCCTCCTCCTCCTCCTCCTCGTCCTTCTCCTCGTCCTTCTCCTCCTCCTCCTCCTCCTCCTCCTCCTCCTCCTCCTCGTCCTCCTCCTCCTCCTCGTCCTCCTCCTCCTGCTCCTCCCCAACCCCCGCCGCCGAGCCATCCTCCGGCGGCTGGCCCCCCCACACTTCTGGAGACGGGGGGCAGGCTCGGCCGCCCCAGGGCCTCAGCTCCTCCCCCCTCCGCCCCTCCCTCTCGCCCTCCTCCGCCTCGGCGACGTCGACGATGCATCGGCGACGCATTGGCGATGCATCGGCGACGCATTCCGCCCCTCCCTCTCGCCCTCCTCCGCCTCCTCCCCTCGGTCTGGGCGAAAGGGGGGGATAGCAAAGAGGGGGTTTGAGAATCAGCTCGCGTACCTGATGCAAAGGGGGGTTTGAGAATCAGCTCACGTAGCTGCTTTTCCCGGCGCCTCCCGGCGCCGGAGGCGCCCATTTATCGAGGAATTGGCCCCTCGGCGGGGCCCGAACAAGCTGCAAGCAGCAGATTTCGTACCCCCCCCCCCTTTCCGCATCCCCCCCTTTTCGTCCGGCCCGACCCCTTCCCCTCTCTCGGTCCCCGAGGTCCGAGGCTCTTGGCTGCCCGGGCTGCGTTTTTCAGGCGTCCAGGGGCCCCCGGAGACCTTCAGGGAGGATCTGCTGCAGGACCCGAAACTCCCCCCGACCCCTTCCCCAGAAGGGGGCGAAGATCGAGGAACGACGTCTCGAAACCCTGGCGATGGCCCGGGCTATCTGGCGGGGAGGTGCCAGCCTGTCACCCAACCTTTTCGCTCTGGTCAGCCCCACCTGTGTCCGCGCGCAGCCGTGCTGCGTCTCCTACTGCTGCTAACGATGCTGCGACGATGCCACCAATGGTGCTGCGACGATGCCAGCGCCGTCTGGGAATGCCTCGGATAAGGTGTGGGCAGCTAGCATGAGCATTTAGGTCAGGATCTGCTAGAGGTACCCCACAGGAGCGTATGGGATTGCTGAAAGCAGCCGCGAACAGCGTTCGTAGCGCCTGCGCGGACCCTGTGAGCTCTCTGTGATCTACCGGTGAGCTCCCTGCGCAGCCCCCCCCCCTTCGGGCTTGCGCAACCGACAAGGTCAGGTTATCAAGGGAGGGGTGAGGCGGGCCCGATAACCTAGGTTATCGCCAAACCCTCAGAAAAAAAAACGCTCTGAAACCATGTGCGCGTTCACGTCTCTGTTTCGCCGCCGAGGGCTGCGGGATGGTCAGGGGCAATGTCAGGGGGGGCCCGCTCGTGGGGGGGAACCGTCGGGCTGGAATCGGCGGTACATCTCGCCGATAGGTCAGCGGCAGGCCCCCGAGGGCCCCAATCGATAGCGAATCCGCACCTCCTGGGCGGGGTGGGACGATCGGCCCCTATCGACGATGACTGGACGATTGGAGGCCGATGCGTCCCCCGTCGATCCCCTCCTGACATTGCCCGTGGCTTTCGGGTCATAACTCAGACCTCTCGTTCGGGACGATCCGGGCATCGCGGGAGCTCTCTCGGCGCGACGCGGCCGCTGGAACGCATCCCGAGGTTGGAGAAACGCCGGTAACCGACGAACAAGTCCAAAAACCCCAGACCTCGAATCCGAGAAAGTCGCCCTACCCCCCTGAGCATATCCCCCCTGAGCCCAATCCCTCCCTGAGCCCAATCCCTCCCTACGTCGGCGTTGGAAAGACATCGTGCAGCGTGGATCTCCGAAAAGCGCGCCATCCCTGTGGGGTGACACCCCCGCGAGGGACGCCTCTGTGCACGCTGCCCCCCTGCCAAGGCTTCTTCGGTGCACGCGATCCCCAAGGCGAGGGGTGCCGCATCATGAGCGGGCCGGCGGCGCCACTTCGCACGCTATTTTTCCAACGCTGACCGTATGGTTACCCCAAGAGGCCGGGCTCCCTGAGGTTACTTTACGTATCCGGGAAGACAGAGTGGGAAGGGGCCCTGGGACACACAAATAAGTAGACACAAATGACCGGTTTTTCCATCTGTTCCCATATGTTCTGGGTTTTGTGTTCCCCCCCACTTCCAATATGTTTCAAAATTTTCTGGGGAATCGGCGATTCATTGTGTCTGTGTGTTTTGGTTCCCTCCTGAGAGTAGGCCTGCGTGCGCAAGGCGCGCGTGTGAGGTCGCTGGGCGTGCGGAAGAGGTGCCCGTTGGCATCCTCTCGAGAATGCCTGGACGAGTTTAGCGCGGTCCTTTTGGGTGTGGTCGTGCTGGGCATGCTTTGTAGAGGCATGATCGAAAGGGTTAGAAAGTGTCGGTCGCCCACTGTAAGAAGTTTACAGTGGCGGTGGTAGAAAGCCCCCGTTTCGCTCAGAACTGGCTTTCCCCCAAGACGACAAAAACCTTGTTGGAAACCCTCTCCTGACCCTCAAAAGAAAACCTCGCGGACCCCTTCCTGGAGGCTTCTCAGGAGGCTCCGCAAGGGTTGCGGGCTTCTCAGGAGGCTCCGCAAGGGTTGCAGCGGCTTCAGTGGGAGACCAATCCCCCGGGAACCTTGAGTTTTTCCGTGATAGCAGTGTCTTTAAGAGAATCAATCGGCGGTGGACAAACCTCCCTTTAGCAAACCACCTTTTGGCGAAGATGGCCTAGGACCGAAACCGACGGACCTGGACCCGCAAAAATGACGGCCGCGACGCCTTCTCGCGAACCCAAAACGGCCAATTCGCTAATCGACGTGTCGGGGTAGGAGATCTGTCCACCTCCGAGCAACAGGGAACCCAACCCCGAGGGGAGGCACCGCGGCCGCGGGCTCTCTTGCGGGCGCTTGCAGGGCCACGGCGCCGCCTCACTGATAGGCCGCGGCGCGCGGCTCGCGGCTCGCGGCGCCCTCCGTGCGGCCCGCCCGCTGAGGCGGAGCCCGGGCCGGCCGGGAGGGCTCGCGGGGTACGGGGAGGGGGAGGGGGAGGGGGGGGGGACCACCACAACCACCATCAGTTAGAGCGGGAGGGGGTCCTCCTCCTCCTCCTCCTCCTCCGCCTCCTCCTCCTCCTTCTGCTGCTCCTCCTCCTCCTCTTGCCGCTCCTCCTCTCCGTCCTCCTCCTCCTTCTCCTCCTCCTCCTGCTGCTCCTTCTCCTCCTTCCCCCCTCCAACTGGTGGTGGTGGTGGTGGAGAACAGGCCCATCAAGGGGGAGCCCCAGGAGGGACCAGCGGGCTAGGTAAGACGAAGCTCGGGGACCCCAAGGCGGTGTGGTGACCACGCTGCGTGGTGAGTCGCACGGTTTTGGTACTCGGGACGTCTTCCGGGGACACCTCGGGCGACCGGGGCCTCCGAGGCCCCAAAACTGGGCGGTGACGGACTGCGCGGTGAGGACGTTGGGGACTCCGGGGCCACCGCGCGGTCGGTCACCGCGCAGGTTTGGGGGGCCCCGAGGAGCCAGAACAAGAACAACATCGGACTGGGACACGTCGAATCGGGGATCTCTGAGATCCCGCGGCTCTGGAAGCTGCATCGGGTGACGCCGCTGCTCCAGGGCGCTCCGGAATGCTTGAACTATTGTTACTCTCGAAGGCTCTCGAACTTTTGTTGCCCGTGTCCTGGCCCCGCCCGACCAGTGTGCGTCGGGGGGAACGAAGGGGGGGATCGCAAAGGGTAGGGTCGAGAATCAGCTCAGGTAGCTGATTTTCCCAGCGCCTCCCGGCGCCAGGAGGCGCCCATGTATCGAGGAATGGGCCCAGCGGCGGGGCCGAAGCCAGCTGCATGCAGCAGATGTCGTACCCCCCCCCTTTCCCTATCCCTCCCTTTCGCTCGACCCGAGTGCTGCGAGCACGTCCACTTCGGGCTGGGCGACGACGGGGGGGGGAGGGTGATCGGGAAGTGCGGTGGACACGAGCGCTGCTGCACGCAGCTGGCTTCGGCCCCGCCGCTGGGCGGCGTGCTCGATGCGCTTGCGCCTCCAGCGACGGGAGAACCGGCTGCATGAGCTGATCCGCTAACCCCCTCCCCACCCCCGACCCCTTAATTATCGGCCCCTTCGATGATCCTCAGAACGTGTGTTAAGGCCAACGTGTGCTTGTCCACGGACGCCCTTCGATACGACGCGGGCGGTACAGTGAAGGCCGACACATGCTGTGGTAACGGCGGAATCAAAGGGATACACACACGTTGAAGGAACACGTGTTCTGAGGATCATCGACCCTTCCGTCCCAGAAGATTGCTATCCGTACCCTCGCGGGTTGGGCACTGAGGCGCGGTCCCATGGATGTGCGATCCCACGGACACGCTCCGCGCGGGGTGGCCGGTCCGCGAGGCTGTGGACATCGATACGTCTCTCGCCCACGAGAGACAGGGAGGAGCAGGATGTCAGCGTCGAGCGAAGGGGGGGGGAGTGAGAAGGAGGAAGCCTTCTCTGAAGGCTCGGAACTCCCACGGCCTTCCAAGACAGTTTCTGAGCCTTCCCCGAGCACACAAACAACAATTTCTCAGAAGGCACGAGGGCTTCGGAGAAGTCCCGCCGCCTTCTGCGAGAAAGCCTTCTCCTTCTCGTTCCCCCCCTCGCTGGCCGCCGAGGCTGGGGAGGACGAACCTCTCCCATGATTCTTGTCGTCGCCACGGCTGGATCCCCCTCAAAATTCTGGTCAGAGCGCACACTCCTGGAGAGTGTGCTGTTCTGGAGGTTCTCGTCGCCAAGAGAAAACTTGCCTTTTGATGGGCCCTGGGAGGGGTCCAGAACCGTTGTGGCCAGGAGGGCGGTGGAGAAAGGAAGTGGACGCAGGCGACGACGACGACGACGACGACGACGGCGGAAACAAACGACGACGACGAAGCGGGGACTGGCCACGCCGGTCTGCAGTCTGCCTGTGCTTCGAATGGTCCCAGACCGCAGACAATATTCTCCAGCGGTGGGCACGGCCTCGAGGGCTGGGCCCCTGGGCCGCGACCCCTTCGATGCGGGGTGTTCTTCGAGGACGCCCCGCGCGGAACGTATCCACGCGACAGCGTATCATTGGACCACGAGGGAGCGGATGCGGGCATGTTCGCCGCTCGTGATGGTGGTCTGACACACTCGGAAGCACCCAGCGTCGCGGTTGCGCGAATGCCACGGACCACGGAAGCCCTTGTCGGGACCTGGGGCCGTCCAAGAAGAGGCTCAGAAGGAAGGGGAAAGACGATAGTCTCAGGTCGGGCATGCCCCCTACAGGGGGATTTTGGACGACAAACAAAAACGATACCCCTACAATACCCCCCCAAACTATTCAACAATGGTCAAGCAATAGTCCCCAAACTATGCTTTTGACTATTCTTGAATGCTCCCCCTGTAGAGGGACAGGCCCGACTTGACGTCAGTGCCCCAGCGAGGGGGGGGCGAGAAGCCCAGGGGCCACGCAGCGGAGAAGTCCGGCCGTCAGAGCTCTCTGAGGCCCGTAAGTTGCATCAGAGCCACGAGGATCGTGCCAGGGCTGAACCTGAACGGTGTTTTCGTTCTCGTGCTGTTTTCGTTTTCCCTCGCTTTTGCCTCGAATGTGCCAAGAGGAGCCAAGAGGATCGTGCCAAGGCCGAACCTAAATGGTGTGTTCGTTCTCGTGCTGTTTTCGATTTCCCTCGCTTTTGCCTCGAAATTCCGTAATTTGCATCAGAGCCAAGAGGTTTCGTGCCAGGGCTGAACCTGAACGGTGTTTTCGTCCTCGTGCTGTTTTCGTTTTCCCTCGCTTTTGCCTCGAATGTGCCTTTCCCGCAAAACGAGGTCGAAACGAGAACGGCCCGCACAATCACGCTCGTAATTTGCATCAGAGCCAAGAGGATCGTGCCAGGGCTGAACCTAAACGGTGTTGTTGTTCTCGTGCTGTTTTCGTTTTCCCTCGCTTTTGCCTCGAGTGTGCCTTTCCCGCAAAGCGAGGTCGAAACGAGAACGGCCCACGCAATCGCCAAAAAACCCGTTCAGGTCCGGCCCGGGATCGTACAACAACCAGGTGACTCGGCGAGCCCAAAGAGCGATTGGCGGACAGCCGTGAGCCTGCCTGCAAGAACACCGACGCGCCTCGTCACTGACGACCTACCAAGCCACCTCTAACCCAACCCGAAACCACTGCCGGGATCGTCAATTCCCGGTGCGGGGGGGGGCACTCCAGAACACCGAGGAAGCAGGATGGAGCCCGCACTGCCCCCCCCCAGCCCGAAAGCTGGAGGGTCTGGGACCTGCGGGGTGGGTTTGGGGGTGGCGTGTACACAGTGAGCCACTGGTTACGAGGACGACGACGGGGAGGACGAGCAGAGAGCAGTCGGTCCCCAGAGAGAGGGCGAGCCGTCCAGGGAGAGGCCCCGCATCTGAGAGGCGAGGGGAAGACGTCCAGGGAGTCAGTCCCCAGACAGAGAGCGAGACGTCCAAGGGGCCAGAGGGCCCATAGCAGCTCGTCCAGGGGCCAGTGGGACCACGCATCGGAGAAATCCAGCCGTCGGAGCTCCGGGGTCAAGCGGCAGGGCAGGCCCAAAGGGCGGTCTGCGGACAGCCGTGCGCCTGCCTACAACCATCATACCGACGCGCCTCGTCACCAGTGGCGAGAACGACGACGAGGACGGGCAGAGGACGAACTCCAAGCCGCGTGCCGCGCGCGAATTCCCCCTCGCGACGCAGACAGGCCGCGCCCGCGCGTCACCAGCTCGGCGGCGGCGGCGGCGGCGGAGCCATGTCCGACCCTGGCAGCGACGCGACGACCTCGTCAAGGCCAGGGATGATGAAGCTCGACGAGTCGTCCACGCCCGGGGCGAAACTGGCCGCATCCTGACTACCTACCAGACCTCCCCCATCTAACCCAAAGACCCACGTTTCGGGTACGGGTTCCCTAAGCGCTTTTTCAGAGTTCCCCGACGCCCCCCCACCCCCTTACTGGGAATGAACGGCAAATTGGGGCATTCGGGTTGGGTTCAGGTGGTCTGGTGGGTGATGACAAAATTGTGGCCTTCAGGGTGGGTTGGGGTGGTTTTGTGGATGGTAATCTCCTGCCACGGCGCCATCGCCGTGCCCGCATCCGGCCAAGACGGCACGACGGCGGCAGGCGGAGGGGGCGGAGGAGGCGACGGCACGCCATAGCCGACGGTCCACCCATCTTCCCCGCCGCCGCCGCCGCCTGACCCAGCGCCTGCGGGAGCCGTCTGGACAACCGGCATCGCCGTACTGGCGTACTGTGGCTGCGGCGCTCCCGCGAAGCACGGCGGCAGCACGATCGGAGCCGGCGGCTCCCGCAGCGGAGGCAGGACGATCGGCACCCGAGGCGGCGCCGGAGCCCCCACCAGGGTCGACCCTGCGGGCTGCGTCGAGAACGCCTGCAGCGACGCCAGCGCCGAGAGAGCCACGGCAGGCGGCGCTGGCGGCGGCGGCGGCGGCACCCCAGGGGGCGCTGCTGGGGGGAGGGCTGCCGGGAGGGTCTGCAGGACGGGCGGGGCCGCGGGAGCCGCGCCAGCCTGCTTGGTGGAAGCCTCGGCCATCTTGGCCTGCACGATGGACTTCGCCATCTCCACGGCCGCAGGGTCCCCGGCGAAGCGCGCCACGCTGTAGCCCTGGGCCTTCGTGTCCTGGTTCAGCACCACCACGGCACCGCTCTGCTGCCTCACCTGCTTGAGCGACTCACCGTTCTTGCCGATCAGGAAGCCGACCTGGAGGCGGCGGAGGAGGCGGAGGAGGAGGAGGACTGGGAGGCCGAGCTGCCCCCCTCCCCGCGGGTTCCCCCGTGCCCGCCGCCCTGCTCCCCCTGCCGTGCACCGGAGAGTCAACTCTCTCCGCGCGTGCCTTGACCCGCCAGTCGTATCTGGCTGGGGTCAATGCTTGGATGCCAGGGGGGGGAGGCTCGGAGAAAAGGGGGTTTCCCACTCCTCCCCCCCTTGGTCCGTCATCCTTACTTTCGCTGCCACCCCCGTCGCGACCACGGACTGCGGTACGATGACCTCGTCGCCGCTGAAGGTGACCTGGTGCTGGAGCGTCGCCTCCCGGGCCTGCTCGATCCTACAGGAGGGGGGGGGCGCCGATCAGCCACGACAATGAGGGTGGAGGAGGGAGGCGGAGGAGGAGGCGGAGGAGGAGGAGGAGGAGGAGGCGGAGGAGGAGGAGGGGAAGGGAGGCCAGGGGAGGAGGGGATGGACAAGGGGGGGGGCAGGCTGGAGGTGGGGGGGAGGCCCGGGAGGCAATGCTACCAGAAGGAACGTCGAATAAGGAACGAAGCGATTTTCCAGGCCCCAGGGGCCCTGGGTCACGAACAGGTTCTCCCTCCAAGATCTGAGCAACAACCCGAAAACCAGGCTCTATCCCGAGCCCGAGGTGGCCCCTGTATCAGCGCATTGGCTGCAGGGGGGCGGAGGGTCGAGGTTCGAGGATCGAGGTTGCGTCAACCAGCCTCGGCCATATCCCCGTCCTTAGGGTTGACAAGCCCTGCTCGGGATGCGCCCTCAGAAACCGAGGGAGCCCTCGAGAGGGGGGGGGATGGGGCGGGAGGCACGCGCAAGCCGCGAGGGGAGCCCGCCGCCGCGAGGCGCGGCCGGCCACGCGAAGGTGGCGACGGTTCCCGCTGGACCCCCCCAGCGGCCCTCGAAGGTGGCGACGCCTCCGCAGATCGCAGCCACCTCCGGCCTGGACCGAGGCGGCCGCGGGGCGCCGAGTCGCGGGATGGCGGAGTGGAGCGCGCAGACAACAACAAACGGCACGCGTCGTTTTGCAGGCGGCGGCCCGCACGAGGGGGTCAGGGGGGGAGGGGGGGAAGGCTTCTGAGAAGGAGGCTGCCTCCTAGAAGGCGCCAGCCGTCCCATCTACAGAGGAGACCTGCGCCTTCTAAGGAGCAGGGGTCAGGGGTGCTTCTAAGAGAAGCCTTTCCCCCCTCCCCCCCCCCGTGCCCCCCATCTGGGCGTGGCTGGTACAGAGCGTCCCACCCTCTGCGGGGGCACAGGCGACCAGCACCACCACGACCACGACGACCACGACGACGACGACGACCACCACCACCACCACCACGACAACGACGACGATGACGACGACGACGACAACCACATCTCGTCCGAAACGTCGGGCGGTCGGGAGCGAGGGGCCTGGGCGACCCCTGCTGACGACGCCCCATCGGGCCGGCACGCGCCAGAGCACACCTCGGTGCGCACGCGCGAGCAGCGCAGCAAAAGATCACACGTGCTGCGAGATGGCGAGCAGCGCAGGCTCAAGCGGCACACAAACTCAGCGAGGAGGAGGAGGAGGAAGAGGAGGAGGAGGAGGAGGAGAAGGAGGAGGAGGAGGAGAACGAGCGGGAGGAGGCGAGGAGGAGGACGAGGCGGAGGAGGAGGAGGAGGAGGAGGAGGAGAAGACAGCACCACCGCCAGCGGGGCTACTCCGAGCTGAAGGTTCGGAGTGTCTCGAGAGGGGCACAGCGAAAGCGGGAGACCACAACACCGGGACGCTCTTGGTCCCCCCCTCCCTTTGCTCCCTGTGCCGTCGACCTGGGTCAGGGGCGATTGCCCGCAGCCCTTTCTGCTGCACGCACGGGACGCACACTGCGTCCCGACGCGTGCTTTGAACAGGCTGACCATGAGCCTTCATTCCGATCCGATCCGATCCTCGCGGACCGGGCCGCCAGCGAATCGCCCCGCACCGCATCGGACCAGCGTCGGGCTCGGACCGCCGCGCCCGGATCGGGCTGGCCCCGGCCAGTGCGGGTGGGCCCACCGATCCGAAGCGACTCGAATCGGAATCGCGGCCCCAGCCGTCGAAGCGGATCGCAGGCGACCGACACAGATCGACTCGGATCGCGGTCGCGGCCCCGTCCGTCGAATCGAACCGTGGGCGGCCCTGGGCACCGTCGTGGCCTCCGCGGCCAGACCCGCTTCTGGCGCGGAGGAGGAGGGGGAGCGACCAGCAGCGCGGGGGGCGGGGGGGGGGCGGGGCGGGAGGCTGACACGCGACGGCGGCCGCCGACGCGGCGAAGCCTCCAGCGTAGTGTGGGCGAGGCAGCGCCGCCCTCGAAGCAATACAAGGGGGGCTCTTGCAAGCCCTCCTGCATTCTCGACGGCCATCGTCAGGGGGGGGGGGGCAGGTGTGGGGAGGGGAAACCATCGGCCTGGAAACGACGACGAGTGGCAGATAGATCGGCGATGCGCCCCCGATAGCGAGACCGCCCTCTCCAGGGCGGGGTGGGCCGTCGGGCCCCTGTCGGTGATGAATGGGCAATTGGGTGCCGATGCATCCCCCCCTGAGCCCATCCCCGCCTAGCGTAACGCCTGACCTCTTGAGAAGGCATGCTGTAGCGTCTCGTCCGTTCTGACAAGCACGCTGCCTCCGCAGAATGGTCTCCCCTCGACCCACCCCCTTGCGCGCGCCGCCGAGAGGTGGTGCGTCGCGGTGTTTTGGTGGTCGACCACGGTCACGACGCCCGTAGATCGGGGAGACGTCAAAATCGGGTCCAGGGGACTCGGGTTGCCCTGACGGGGCCGTCCAAAAACTGACGAGATCCAGTGCAAACATCCCACGAAACCTGGACCGTACAAATCCAAGACGGGCCTGTCAAAAAGCGGCGGGGATCTACTGACCCAGGTTCATCCCTACCCGGGTCAGTCAGGCCTTGCAGAATTCTACACGATCCTGCACGCTAGCCCAGGTCAGCCCAACCCTGGCTCTACAGGATCCTGCAAGACATGGCGCTCTGACTGACCCCCGTTTGCACTGACCCGTCTGAAAGCTCCCGAAAACGTCGGCGACCCCGAGTCCCAACGCAGCCGAGTCTTACGTTCGCTCGGCAACGAGGAAGCAGCCGAGCTGCGAGCTCAAAGAGCGGAGGCCAGGATCTCGCGCCCAGGGGGGAACGGATGCAAGGACTACCACCGTCATCCGCCATGGTCCGCGAACATCCGGCTTCGAAGAATTTGGCGTGGATGCGGCAACGGGTTCCAATCCTCCTCCTGCTCCTCTCCAGAGACCACCCCATTGCCCCTCCTGTAGTACGGTCTTGCGTAACCGTCGGTACGAATTCGGTCGTGTCAAGGACCCCTGCCCAGATCCCCCCCGCTCCTAATGTTCCTCCTCCGCCTCCTCCTCCTCCTCCTCATTCTCTTCCTCCTGTCCCTCCTCCTCCTCCTCCTCCTCCTCCTCCTCCTCCTCCTCCTCCTCCTCCTCCCCGCGCGCACGCTCCAGCGAATAGGAACGGGGAGGAGCACGAAAATGATGACGACGAGGAGGAGGAGGAGGAGGAGGTATCGGGGTATCGAATACCAGAGGCGCGGCCAAGTTGCCCGACTGCGCCTCGAATCTTAACGAGGACGATTACGCCGGGGATCCTCCCTCCAGCTTGACACCAATGTTGGGGTGCAGTCCCTCACGGATATTCGCGAGAGATCTCTTCACACTCTGGGGCAGGGAACCAGACGCTGGTAGCTTACAAACTGCACGCAGCTTGGCCCCAAACGATGAGCACAATAGGAACCACACGCTGTACAAAAGATGTGCGGCCCCACCTGCTCCATCTTGTGCCCCAAAGCAGTAAAAAAACATCTCCCCTCGCCCTCGGGCCTAGGACCCTGTGGCTCGATCCCAGGGGCATCCAGACGAGAACCAGGGCTGGATCCAAACGGTATCAGTATTAGCCCCAGTAAGGTACGACCGGCAAACCATCATGCCACCGTGCATGTGAACATCGTGCTCCTGATATCTCCAGAGAAGATCACCCCCGCCGGCAACATGCCTCGGGAGCTCACGAAAAGCATACAGCTGCGCGCCCACAGTCTCCTTATGGGCAGCGTTCTGGGCCACTGCCCATCCAAAGAACTTGGCACTATTACGTGAAATGGACAACTGATCAGACCAAAAGTCCGCCAGAGTGCCTGCAACTTTATGTGGAGCAGCACCAGGTTCACCAGAGAACTCCGCCCAACTATTGCCGAACCACCACGACACAAGCCACCCTCCAAGCAGGAGGAAATCTTCAATAGTGAGATGCGCTGGCACCCACTCGAAAGCTGGAGACCTCTGGGAGGGGAGGCCCCGAACCACACTAAACATCCGCCTCCAAATTTCAGCGTGGGTGGCCGTGGCCGAGGCATGTGCCTCAGACCATTCAGCCCCCTCTCGCACGGCCCCAGGGAGGTTCGAAACGGCAACACGAAGACCAGGGAACAGCTGAAGCCCCCGCAGCAGCGCATTTCTCCCAGAGCGGCCTACTGACTGGATGGGGCCTGGGAGGGGGCCATCTGCAGCTGCGAAAGGGAGGCCATCTGCAGTTCATCTCGACAACAGCGCACCCACACCGTCTAAACTCGGGCCAGGCACCATGCATACCCGACCCGTCAAAGAAAGCAATGGGCTCCCAGGAGGCCTTATCCGAGCTCCGGTCCCCCCAGAAGAACGTGGGAGTGTCCCAGATGGAAGGAGGGATCCTGGGAGAAGCCTGGGGGAACCCTATACAAAACTCAAGCAGATGAAAACTAGTGTGCCCCATGAAATTCGCAGCATCCAATGACAGACGATCACGCGTTGTTTTCCAGCTCCTCAGACCAAGGAGACAATCCACGTGCGTCGTCCTGTTCGAACAAGTTCGGGCACCCGTCGAGCATGTGACCCATGTCCCCGATGACCTGTCGAGCCCGACATTCAGGATGAGGACAAAGTGGAGACGGACGCCAGCCACGCCGGTGCATTTTCTCCACCGTTATGAATCCGCCAGACCACAGACAACGAATAGCACCAGCGACCCCGCGGACTTGATGGTAGCCGCCTTGCCTCCCAATGTCAACGCGAGGGCGCGCATTTAGACATTCTCTCCACCTGTGAGATGCTCGGCGTGATGCTCCAGGATGCGACGTTCTTCATCGCTGCACTCCCGGGCGCACAATTTTTCAACCATGACCGAGGGCCATCAGGAGGACAGAAATGGCGAGTCCCTCGTCGCTGAGGATGACCGTGCTGCTCAGCATGTCCCAGTCCACGCGCCGAAGCGTGAGCCATGTGGCAGCGATTGGACCCCGACCGCCGACCGCCCTGCCACCCTGGAGAACGATCCTGTCAAATCCGCCGATCCGGCGTGTGAGTTTCAAGGAGTCTCAGCTACAGCCTCGAGGCTGAGCCTCAGCCTCTGGGGGGGTTGCCGGGGTGGTTCTGCCGGGGAAGGGGGGGTGGGGGGGGGGTGCGAGTTTCCGGCGGATGCGTTTTTTGACACCCCTCACAAGGATCGTGGCCTTCGAGGGGGCTCCGAACTCGAGTACCACCCCTCCCGCACCAAGAGTCTCCGAGGAGGCCTCCAAGAGGCCCCAAGGGGCGCAAAAGAGGCCCCCAAGAAGCCCCAAGAGGCTCCCAAGAGACCCCCAAGAGGCCCTCTAGTGGCCCCAAGAGGCCCAAGAGGCCCCCAAGAAGCCCCAAGAGGCGCACAAGAGGCCCCCAGAAGTCCCAGCCAACCACGAGATCCCAACCAGCATCCATGAGGCCTCTGACCCACCACCCACGCACGGTGGCGGGATAGGCCGACGGCCACTGGATAAATGCTGAGTGAGAGGAGGGGAGGGAAAAAGAGAGGAGGAACGAGGGCGAAGAAGGATCACATAAGTCGGAGCGCCCCCGATCGGCGGCACTGGCCGAAGGCCACTACAATATCACAAAGAAGCCCGCCAAGCACGCTCCAGCCTCCGCATCTCCAGGCGCCGCTCGAACACGAAACAAGCGTACGTGTAGACCATGTTGAACGTCGCGTCAAAATTGGGATCCATCCAAAAATCCTTCTGGGAGGCCAGATAAGCCGTGATACTAACACCTTTGGAATGCACGCATGCCAATACGCCTGCAGTCTGCCGCAACTTCTTCAGGTCACAGTCAGGAACTCAGGAACACCAGACACCGAACTGCCATGCGCAGCCCCTGCCAGCAATCCAGTGCGCCAAATGGCCCCGACCTTGAAGCCAGCAGTGGCCTGAAGCAGCTTGACACGTCCCATGCGCTTCTGCAGCTTGGCGAACCTGCCCTTGGCCACAGCGCGTATGACTTCCCCAACCACCATGTCATGTCCAAGGTTGCGCATCTGAGCCGTCCGTGACAACCGTAGGAGTCGGGCCCATGGCAAAAACTGCTTCAGAGCCTCCCTGGTAGTGCCAACGTATCATGACTTACAGGCTGCACCAAGAGACCAAGCCTGCGCATGCCACTCTTGAACTCCCGTGTAGCCTTGACCAGCTCAGTGCTCTCCTTAACGTTTTTACCGATCCACTACAGTGTACCTCGTCTACGAGAGCTGGAGGGAACACCGTGGGACAAAGCTCCTGCACCTGCACCAAGGTCCGAATCATGAGCACGGTGAGTAGGGTCGTGGCATGGGTGCAGCCAGGCATTATGCCCTGTCCCACCTCGCGTAGAAATGAGATGGACCCAAGGCCTTTGACCGCGCGAGGCATTTTGTAGGAGGTGACAAGCTGGACGAGAAGGAGGAGGAGGAGGAGGAGGAGGAGGAGGAGGAGGAGGGAGGAGAGCAAGCTATGACAGCCTACCCTCAATCCGTCCCTTCCCATTGCGCTGATGGATCTCTGCACCAGAGGAGCCCGGCCGAGCTGAACTCGGCCGGCTGAGCTCGGCCGGCCAGGCGTGGCAGGATACACGATCCGCCTGAGCGTGTCATAGTCCTAAAAAGACCCCATCGGGTTATGCGCAATCGCAAAGATGAGGCTGTGTACACAGGCGGAGGAAGAGAAGGAGGAGGAGGTGGCTGATGCGCAGGATGATGAACAGGTCGGAAAGGAAGAGGATGACGAAGGAGGAGGACGAGGACGAACAGTAGCAGCGGGAACTGGAGTGGAAGGAGCGGGAGGAGCAGTGGGACCAGGGGAAGGCGGAGGAGGGAATATGATCGGGGCGACAACGATGAGGGAGGACTCGGATCTAGAAAATTAGCCAAGGGGGGAGAGCGCGATTCTGAACGACGGGAGCCAAACGCCGATCCTAAAATGACGCGAGCGCTGCGGCGGCAACACCAAATCGAGACCGCGAACACGGTCCGATAGAAAAGCATGGGAAGCACATAGTAATTCATGTTAGCCAGCGTGAATCCCTAAACCGAGTGTTCCTAGCAGTAATCGGTGTGGTGCAATTGATGTGGTGCAATTCACGTGGTGAGATTACGTCGCGCAAATATGTGGTGCAAGAAATGTGATGCAAGCTGACGGACAGCGACGAGGCGGCGACGGCGACAATACAGCCACCAGACCGACGGTCAGGCCCAGACGACGGGCAGCGACGAGGCGGCGCCGGGCGGTTTCGTCGACAACATAGCACCAGACCGACGGTCAGGCCCAGACGACGAGCGGCGACGGGCAGCGGCGGGGCGGCGACGGCGACTACATAGCCAACAGACCGACGGTCATGCTGATCTCCCCAGACCCTAAGTAAGAACTCCTGAGTGCAAGCACTGCTTGGAGACATGCAAGTCTGCGTTAGGCCAAACAACTATACGCGGAGGGGGGCGGGGGACTCCCTGGTCAACTTTGGGCAGAAGAGTATTTATGTTGAGCAATTGTGAAGGAGGGAGAGGAGAAGGAGGAGGAGGAGGAGGAGGAGGAGGAGGAGGAGGAGGAGGAGGAGAGGGGTGAGGAGGGGGAGGGGGAGAGGGAGGAGGAGGATGAGGAGGAGGAGGAGGAGGAGCAGGAGGGAGGAGAGGGAGAGATGCAGGACTTTGGGGTTTGATCAGGGCAGCCCCCTCAGAGCTGGCGGGGGCGCCAGACCCGCGACCAGCGGAGGAAGGAGGAGGGGATGGGGGATGGAGGAGGAGGAGGAGGAGGAGGAGGAGGAGGAGGAGGAGGAGGAGGAGGAGGAGGAGGAGGAGGAGGAGGAGGAGCGGGGGCCAGAGGAAAAAACAGGGCGGGAGGAGGGAGGGAGGGACGGAACGGGCGGAAGAAGGGAGGAGGACGGGGCAGGACGAGAGAGGAGAGGAGGGAGTGAGGGAGGAAGCATCTCGGGGGGGGGGGGGGGGGCGAGAGAGGGAGGGCAGGAGCCGCGCGGAGGAAGGTGGGGGACGGGGGGAGGGATCGCTCCTGCTCTCCAGCAGCGCCCTGGCGGAGTCCGCCCCGAGGCCCTGCTGGATGCGGGCCACGCTGTAGCCCTGCTCCTCCCGCGCGGTCGGGCGGGCCGACACGGGCGCTGGTCCGGCGTGCTCGGGCCCCGCGCGGGCGGGCCTCGGGCTCACACGGCCGGGGAGGGTCGAGGAAAGAGGACCACTTTTACGACCAGCAACTCAATCAATAAACAAACGTCATCAGCATCACCATCATCATCAGCAACGCGATGGTCACCGTCTCAGCGACGCCGTCGTCACCGTCACCACCATCAGCGTGATCATCATCAGCAGCAGCATGGTCATAGTAATTACCATGCTCGCAGATCATATGAATGGTCCCCCTTACCATCACCGTCAGCAGCAACGACAAAGCTTGCATCATCGTAATCAACAGCATGGGTATGATGGTGATCATGCTAGCGATCCGGACGATTACAAGTTCCATTAACAACAGTAGCGTCACCACCGCCATCATCAGCATCACCATCATTATCATCATCAGCTGCATCATCACCATCATCACCATCATCAGCATCATCATTATCAGCAGCATCATCATCATCAACAGCATCAGCATCTTCACCATCAACACCACCAATATTAATCTCAACATCCTACTCATAATCATGATCGACATCACCAACACGATCAACAACATCAGCATCCACACCGTCAGTAGCATCGCCATCATCATATTCATATCCATGATAACCATTTTCAATCTCCTGTATCTGATCATGATGATGGTCATGAGCCTGAACGTCATCACGATCACCATCATCATCATCACCACCACCACCACGACCAGCACCATCGTCCTCACCAGCATCATCAAGATCATCATCACCGACAGAATCATCAGCATAAGCACAAGCATAATCGGCAGCATCATCTTTATCGTCATCAGCGTCAAGATCATCAACACCACCATCATCATATTCATCCTCATAATCAGCACCACCATCACATACTCGCACCGTCACCATCATCACATTCATTATCATCATCGTCATCATTAGAAGCATCACCACCATCAATCATCATCATCATCATCCTCATCATCAGCAGCATCAGCATCATCGTCACCATCATCATCACCATCATCACCACCATCACCATTACCATCACCAGCACCCTCACCACCACCACCACAACCACCACCACAACAACCATCACCATCATCACCATCAGCACCATCATCACTCACACCACCATCATCACCACCACCATCGTCATCATCACCACCACCACCATCATCATCACCACCAATCATCAGCATCATCACCACCATCATCATCACTACCACCACCACCACCATCACCATCATCACCACCATCACCACCACCATCATCATCATCATCACCACCATCATTATCAGCATCATCCCCACCACCAGCATCATCATTATCATCACCACCATCATTATCATTACAATCGCCATCACCACCATCACCACCACCACCATCATCACCACCATCACCATCGTCATCCGCATCACCACCACCACCATCACCATCATCACCACCATCACCATCATCACCACCACCATCATCATCATCAGCATCACCACCACCATCGTCATCAGAATCATCACCACCACCACGACCATCATCATCGTCATCATGATCATCATCACCACCACCACAACCATTATCATCATCATCACCATTATAATCATCATCGTTGTGGTCATCGTGGCCGTCTTCGCCAGTTCCAGTGACAGTATCTGTATCGCCACCCTCGCGGGGTCGCGGGGTCGAGGTCTTTGAGTCCGTTGCCCTCCATGGGCCTCGGGCGGGCCCTCGGTGCCTCGGGGGGGGGCTTCTTGAGGCATCTGGGAAGCTCTGGAGCTCCGAAGAGCTTCCAAGCTGCAGGCGCCCTTGGGTGGTGTCCCCGAGCTCCTCTCTGCGGTCCTTGAACCTCAGGGCGCAGAGATCACTTCGGCGGCCCGCTGGCACTCGAGGCCTCGCCGCTCGTCTCTGCGAGCGGAGATGCCGACGTGCAGAACAGATCGCAAGCACGATTGTGCCGCCTGGCCTGGGCTTCCAAGGGGCGTGGCTTCCTGGCACCACCCGCATCTTGCTCCCGAGAGGCGAAGACGGTCCAAGCGACCCCCCGGACGCTCCCAGGAGACTCCAAAGGTGGTGCAAGAGGCTCCCACGATACCCCCCAGGTGCCCCCAGGAGGCCCCCAAGAGGCGTCCAGGAGGGTCCAAGCCGCTCATTAGACAGCTTAGGAAGCCCCCGTGAAGCCCCCAAAAGGGCCTAAAGGGCTTCTACGAAGCTCCCATAACAGCCCAAGATGCTCACAGGGCTCCTCAAGAAGCTCCCCAAACACTTCATCAGGCCCCAAAAGGCGTCCAAGCTGGTGTGTGAAGCCCTAGAACGACCCAATGAACCACCGAAGCTCCGCAAAACGGACTGAAAGGACCCCAAGTGACTGCCAAGACGGCTTCAGAGGTCTCTCAGACGTCAGAAGGCATCCAAGATGCCACAAGGCTCCCGAAAGGAGGGCACATCCCATAGAGGCCATCCAAGATTGCAAAGATGGCCAAGGGGGTGCCACAAGAGGTCGGCAAGAGAGCCTCCTAACACTTCTGCCGTGACTGTGTTGCCCCATTCGCTCCAAGGCCTCCTCCCCTGTCCTCCTGCCTCCGGAGGGCAAATTGAGACAACGGCGGCTCTCCCGCCTGACGTCAATCCGCTCAAGGTCCGTCACAGGACCCCTCCTGGGATCCTTCGAGGGCGGATCCAGCCGTGGCGACGAAAGCCGCCAGGAGACACAAAGAGGACAGTAAACGCCAGTGACCCCCCTTCTCTGGCTTTTTACCTCCTGTGGAAGAACAAGATGCTGCGTAAATCCGCGCGGATATCTTGGATCGGCATTTGACGTCTCTGACGGCGCCGGCGCCGGCCGTTGCTTTTCTGCACTCCTCCTCATCCTCCTCCTCCTCCTCCTCCTCCTCATCATCATCATCATCATCATCATCATCCGAGCAGAAGCTCCCCCCCACACAAACGCACACACACACACTCACACATACAGCCACACACACAGCCACACACATACACACACGCATGCGCTTACACACACACACACACACACTCTCGCGCAACGCGGGTCCTTCGTGCTCTGGTCGATGCTGATGTTGGCCCCCGTCTGGGTCTTGATCCGCTTGACCTGCCAGGACATCGAAGGTCTAGAGGCGGCCGCTCAGATGGGGGCGGAGTAGATGGAGTCGCATCGAACTGCATCGGCGATGCATCGGTGACGTCGGGATTGGGACAGCAGGCCTGGGAATCTAGCCGCATCGGCGATGCGGCGCGATCCGTCAACCCGGCCCATTCAGTCAACCCCACATTGGGCGGCCCAGAAGGCTGCCGCAGATGATCATGGCCCAAGGTTTAGGTCGGGCCTGTCCCACTACAGGGGGATTTTGGACGAAAAATAGAAGACATTCAAAAAATGCCGAAAGATGCCCACAAATATTCAAAAAATTGTCCCAGACTATTGTTTGACTATTTTTGAGTATTCCCGCTGTGGAGGGACAGGCTGGAATTACCCCAAGGTGCCTCCAACCTTTCGCTCCTTTGTGGACCCCCTGGCTAGATGCTCGCTCTGGGGACCCGCCTGGAGCCGCTCGTTCCACACTGGTGCTTCGGTGATGCGTCGAACGCCCGTCGACTAGAGCCGAACTTGAGCCGACCTCGAGTCGAGCTACATAGTCGAATTAGACTCGAGCTCGAGCCGAACAAACTCGTTGGAGGCCCCCCTGGGAGCGTCCCAAACACGAACACCTCACCCTGGGGCCCTCTGGGCCGCCCTCCCTCGTCCCAAACCGATGATCGAGGAGTGGAGGTTCTTCGGCGTTTTGGGGGCAGCTGCCTCCCAGGGCTCCCTTTCCCAGACCTCCGGAGGATCGAAGATCGAGAGGGGGAGCTTCTATGCGTTGTCGGGGTCTTCGAGCCTCCCAGGCCACCCTCGTGGCCACCGCTGGGTCCGCCTCGAGAATCTGGCCAAAAGGAACTCCAGGGCATGTCCAGGGATCGATTTCCGGGAGGACCTGGACCTCCGGCGTCCAGAAGGTGCGCGAAGACCCTTCCCCAAGACTCTGGGCCTATGTAGGTCCGTCTCAGGCGCCCGGGCCATCAGAAGAGCTGGCTGAAGCGGCAAGCTGGACCCTGGGGTTCGGGTCGAGAGGCTCGCCGACCCCCGCATGCCGGGGCTGAGAAGGCGCCTGAGATGACTGGCGTTAAGTCGGGCGTGTCCCCCTACAGGGGGATGTTCGACGAAACATAAAAATTACTCAACAAATACTCCAAAATTGTTTTAAAAAATACACAACAAATAGTCCCCAGACTATCTTTTGACTATTTTTGAATATTCCACCTGTAGAGGGACAGGCCCGACTTCAGATTGGCAGTGCCACCCGGCACCCCCCCGCGCCTTAGGGCGTTGTTGCACCCCCCCGTGCATCGCCCACCCATTACGCAACGCCCGGCGACGGGGCTGCACCTAAACGGTGTTTTTTGTTCTCGTTTTGCTTTTCGAATTCCCTCGTGTTGTCTCCACCCCGCCTTTGCCGCAAAACGAAGACGAAACGAAAACGGCCCACGAGATCGCCAAAACACCGTTTAGGTCCAGCCTGCCCGGCGACACCCCCGCCTTTCCATCTCCCCGGGAGTCCGACATGCTGCTTGAGGAGGTGGGGGGCCAGGCTGGGGGGGGAGGTAGGCGCGCATTCTGGGCCATCCGAGCCTCCAAATCTACTCTCGGACACCTCCAGGATACCCTCCAAGAAGGCCTTTCAAGAGCTCCTGCACGGCCGAGAGGCCCCAATATTGCTTGAAGTGGCAACAGAGCCGCGTAAGTCCAAGGTAGTGTTGGCGTGTTGCCTTTTCGCTTCCGACGGGCTGCTCCAAGATCGCGCAAGAGAGCCACGAGAGGGGCCCAGAAGCGCCACAAGATGGACCCGAAGGCCCCCAATGGGCCCAAGAGAGTCCCAATAGGCGAATGTTAGGACTCCCAGCGGGGAGCCCATTTAGGACCCCTCCTTTTGGATCGATGGCCTCCTCAAGGATGATGACTCCAAGGGAGCCCCGAAGGCCCCAAAGAAGGCCGCAGAAGGCCCCCAGGTGGCCTGAAAGGCTCCCAACTGGGCCCTAGGAGGCTTACAAGATGACTCCAAGATGCAATCAGAGGCCACTATGAGTTCAGCATCGCTATATTCACTGTATGACTATTGACGTCCCTTCTCCCCACTCTTCAACTAGGCACCGTTTCTTGATGGGTCGCTGGGCGTACAGGAAACGGAACAAACTACATCCACAATTCCACCGTTTGGGGGTCGATGGGGTGAGACCCCTTGGACGAAGTCGGACGTTGTGGCTCCCTCACGCTGGATGGTATGCTTCTCCATCGACCCCTCGACGCAGTTGGAGGCAGACACGCGGAAGTACTGGATTGGCTCCAGGGGAAGGTGGACGGGGACAGGGAGTGGAGGACTGCACTGGCGGGAGATCCCAGCAATCATGGAGAAGAACATCTGCCCCCAGAGGGCGAAGAAGGGGTTGTAGGAGGAGGAGAGGGAGCAGGAGGACGAGCAGGAACGCGTCGGAGGAAGAAGGAAGAGAGAAAGAAGGAGGAGCACACCCGAGTGCCCATGAAAGGCCCCAAAGCGCTCCCTAAAATAACGACTACAGCAAGAGCTGTATGGCATCGCCCTCCCACTCCTCCTCGGACCAGGAGCAAGAGACGCCGCCCGCTGATGGCACGTTTTCGCAGCGCTGGGAGCCAGGATGAAGCCGCGAACCCCCCTCTGACCTGCTCGCCGCCCCTGCCCAGGATGAAGCCGACGTAACTCTGCTCGATCCTGTCGGCACGCTCTCCTCCACCTCCCTCCCTCCCTCCCTCCCTGCCCGCTCTCGTTCGCATCCCCCCCCTCTCTCCCCGCACCATTATCCTCCTCATCCTCCTCATCCTCCTCTTCGTGCTCCTCCACCTCTTCCTCTTCCTCCTCCTCCTCATTCTGCTCCTCCTCCTCATTCTGCTCCTCCTCCTCCTCTTCCTGCTCCTCCTCATTCCCCTCCTCCTCCTCCTCATCCGCCTCCGCCTTCACCTCCGCCTCCCCCTGCTGGTCCACATCCGCCATTCCTCTCCACCCCGCCGGCGAAAGAAACAACGAGCGTACGAAGCAAGTGCCGTCGCAAGCTTCCTCGACAGCCTGGCGACGGAAACATACAATAGGACGACGATTACTGGCCACGCCACCGCGCCCACGAGGCACGACTCGGAGTGGCCTCTGGCCCCTCGTTGGACCCCCTGGAACCTCAATCCCCCATCCCGAAGCATCGGCCCGGACCCAAACTTGCCAAAATCGGCCTGGGCGCGCGTGGATCCCTGCGGTTCCCCGCGTGGCCCCTGGGGCGGGGCGCGTTCCCGCATGATTTTTCTTTGGGGGGGCCACGAGATCCCCAAGACGGGCCCAGGACGGTCCGTGAGGCCGCCCAAAACGGTCCAAGGAGGCCTCAAATCGCCGCACGATCGGCCCAAGACGCCCAAGATGACCCCAAGGCGACCCGAGAAGCTTCGAGGCGCCCCTAGAGAGCCCCAAGGGCTGTTGTAAGAGGGCCTCGAAAAGCCAAAATCAGTAGCTTCACTTTAGATGTTCAATGTTGTGGGGGTCCTCAAATGTTCGAGCTTCTGACTCTTCAAGACGTCCAAAAAGGATTCAAAACATCGCCCCAAGACGGCCGAAGAGGCCGCCAAGACGGCCAAAGACGGAGCATTACCCGACGACGGTCAGTCACGAGCGACCGCTGGTCGGAACTTGCCAACGGGGGGGCGGACAAGGTGCATTAAGCTCCCCCCCCGTCCAAGCGGCGCGAGGAAGCTGGCAGCGCCTCCTTCGTCTTTAAGCGCAGCGCGAATGGGACAATTTTCCCGAATCATGTGATTGACGCTGTGGATGCGCGGGGCATTGGGGAAATGCGTCGCTGGACACACGATGACCCGGCACAGGAACCTTTTGTCGGCGGGCGAGTTCGCTGTGCTGCGGCTCAGACCGCAAGTCAGTAATCTAGCAGCCTCTCGCTGCTATACAAAAAGCTTGAGCCAAGACGGTTTCGGAGGAAACGCCTTGGGAAACGTGTGCGACACTTCAACAGAAGCCTCTCGGGCTTAGGGCTCTCTAGGGCGCCTTGGGGAGACCATTAAGCATGGCTAGGCTACAAACAGAGATATAAAAAAGGAACCTGCTTAGCCAGGGAACGCGGACTTACGTTATATGGATACTACATCCCCAGGACGAAAGTTTTTTCCTCTTGGGCCTGGAAAGACGGTGTGAAGTCTTGATCAGAACCCGTATGAGATAACCGCCGTCGGATCTCATGAAGCTCGCGCGGATCCAACTGTGATTTTGGCGTTTGTTTCGGTGGATCCGATTTCCGTCCGTACGGATCCGATTTCGGATTAGCTGGATCCGTGTCCGGTCTTATTTTTTACGGCGGATCCGATTTCGACCCTGTTTTAAATTTATATTATTAAATTAAACCAGGGAGCCGGAAGAAATCGGATCCGCGGACCCCGCAAACCGCCCGCGGTAAGATTCTATGGGGAGGGGGGTTCGGTAATCAATTTTCCACGATGGGCCCTGCGTCGTCTCGCGCACTCCCATCAACTCCCCGCGCGAGCGGGCTCCATTCAACATGAATACATACATACATTCCCTCGAATTGCTGCAAACAGCTCGTCCGGTCGCCGTCCGTTCGGCGGCGCCGACGTTGTCTCGCGAACTCCTCATGGCCATTTTCACCTCAAAAGGAAAATCTTTCGTCCTGCGTAAGTATGTACTAGGCTCCTTGAGCCGTGTCTTGAACTCGGCCTCGATGGGCCATCTGTCGTAAGTAGGCACAGTGAGGTAGGCTCTGGGCTTGTGAATTGCGGAAGGTGCCTGAGCCCGCACACAGAATCGTGACCTGGGGTTCCAGCGCCTCCCTGGCCAAAGTGTTTTGTTTATACGATTGCGACCGCGATTCGCCAGCGTCAGAACTGCAATCGACGCGTCGTTTGATGCCCGCATGCCTCACCTCAGACATTGTTGGGCTGAGCTGCCCCCCGAACCTTCCTGTGAATGCGGGCTCCTCTGGATATCTAAAAGATGTGGATCGGAGGCGGCATTGCGCGAGGAAGTGCCAGAATACCACTCGGCCCCTTTAACGCGGACGCAACAACGGAGACGACCAGCTCGAGACAACCCGCTGGCGCGCGCCGCAACGGCATGCCGCGCTTCAGCTTGCGCGGGGGGGGGCACGCCGCGCACCGCCAGCGCGACAATATGTTTTTTTGTTTTGCCCCCCCCCCCCCTCCGCGTCGCGCCACCTTGTCGCACCAACAGCGCGACGAGGTGGCGCGACGCACAACCCTTCAAATAGAGAGGCGCGACAAATTCGACGCGCCTTGCGCGCGCGCCGCAGCCGTCTGGGCGGGCGCCGGCGCGCGCGAGGGCACGCGGAGGAGGACCCTCCTGCGCGCCAAGGGCGCCGCCCCCCCCCCGCCCTTTGCGCGGGCGCGACGCGGGGGGGGTGGGACAGCAATGGCAAAATACACCCAGCGCGCGCGAAGAAGCGACAACCCCGACTGAACCCGAATCGCTCCAGCGCGGGAGGGCGCAAAAATAAAAACGGCTGGCGCTAAAAGGGCGGTCTGGCAGGAAACGGGCGGGGAGAGGAGGCGAAAGCGAAAGGGGGGAAACCACGGCGGGGACACGCCGAGGGCAACGGCAAGGGCGGCGTGCAGAAATTGGAGCAGCAGGCTGGCGCAGCTGCTGGCAATGCTGGGCCTCCTCAACCTAAGCTTCAACGCGGATTCCCCCAAGCAACACGTCACGGAGAAGGACGCAAGCATCACGAACGTGTTCTTCAACAGGATCACCACGTGTGGGGAGAAAAAAATCACGCACTCATAACTGAAAATCACACGCTGGCCGACGTTTCTGCTTTCACGGGGGCCCACATCGGGCCGCGTGGCACGGACAAGTTCAAGCAGCAGCCGACCAAGGATGGCTGAAGGCGGCTGCGACAGCGGCGACGGCGACGGGACGTTCACAGGATGACAAAAGCGAAGGCGAGTCAGGCACCTCGAAGACCCTCCTGCTGAACACCACGTACGGCAAGATGAGACGGATTATGACGGCGACGGGGGCGAATGACCCCCTTTTCCGAGGGTTCTCTGCGATGCAAATCCATCGCAGAACGGGTAGATAGCCCGATCGCCGTCAGCCCGTACCTTTACCCCATTCCCCAAGGAGGGCATGAAGGGAACCAATTACGACAAACTCAAATCCTCGGCAACGATTCTCGGTAGGCCCGTGGGTGACCTTAGCGGTTTGGAGAGCATGGCCAATGGCGCAGTCGAAGCAAGGGCATCCCACAGATGCTAGGCGGCAAGCTGAGCAAGCCAGATGTAGAGGTCACCTGCGACAAAGGCAAGGACAGCGTGATTGATTAAGCGATGGTACGAGAAGGACCTTACTGGAGTGGAGCTCGCGACCGAGACGCGCGTCGCCTGGCGCACTCACCTGGGCCTCATCCTTAACACATCCCTGGCGGCATGGAGGCTTGGTGGCATAGGAATTTAGGTTGAACCCTCAAAGAAGAAGCCAGACCACGAGTCCAAGAACAGTAAGCATAAGGCAATTGCACGAGAACAACGGCGGGAACCACTACCAGTTCACATGCCGCAGGAATATGACATCATAGAATCGGCGGAAGCACACTTGCCTCCACCAGCATTCCAGTACGAGTTTGTCGACAACATCTAGAGGCCTCCCAGGTGGGGTGGGAGTAGATGGGGTCGGAGGATCGCGCCGCATCGGCGATACAACGGCGATGCATCCGCGATGTCGGCGACTCATCGGCGACGTCCGCGGGAAGGAAATCGGGCTCCGCATCGAGCCGCATCGGCGATGCATCGGCGATGCGGCGCGATCCTTCGACCCGATCTACTCCGACCCCATCTAGGAGGCCTAGAACATCTGGCTCACTGCGAAGCAGCAGGCTACGCCACCGCCGCTGCCAAATGAGGTAAAGGCAGTCGACCTCCGCTCCTCGTCCACGGCCCCAGTCAGTCCCTTTTATCGAGGAGGCTCGAGGGCGAGTGCGCAGCCTGGGCCACGGCCTCGGAGGACGCGGCCACCACGAACGATAGCACCGACTCTGAAGGGGCTGGCGAGTACCGTGGGCGAGGCGGCGGCTGTCCGACACGGTGGCAGCGGGGGAAAACCACACCAAGACGCAATCACATGACTCAACCAACACTGATCCGTACGAGCTTGCCTAAGGAGGAGGAGGAGGAGGAGGACTCACGCGACGCCTCACGCTCCGCGCACGGACCAGACGGACACGAGGCCGCAGGAGAGGACAAAGCCCGACCTCCGCACAGACTACCAGGGGCTGCTGCGGCTGGGATGGCAGAGCGTTGGCGGCAGGGGGCCATACCAGAACGCAGCAGACGGCTACGCGCTGCAGGCTGCGAAGGCTGGCGCCAGCGTGCTCAGGAGAAGATCGACGGCGACCTAGCGCTGGCAGTGGCAAGAGGGTCCACGTCGCAACCGATGGGCGAAAAATGTAAACAGATGTGGATGAACAAACCTCACCTAACCTGTCAAGGAAGGCGGGCAGCCCGCCTACGAGCAGCACGAGAACGGCGCACCCTTGGCGGACCCTGAAATCTTCATGCGCGCTAGACCCGCCAGGTGGGCAGTTTCCTGGACGGACCCCCAGGACAGCAGGCACGACATACAGCAAGCACTTCGACGGCAACGCCTTCGAGCACGCGAAGAGGACCTCGAACCCACCACCATTGATGAGCCCGAAGGTGCCGCCCACCAGCCCCAGCGTGGCGAGATGAGCCGACGGCCTCAACTTACACAACATCAGGCGTCTGCCGTTGGAGGCGCGGCGGGATGTACCCGATACCGACAGGACCATCCCACGGGTGATAAAGAGGTTTGGGGGAAGAGGGAGGCGGTCGATGTGCGATGGTTCTGGGTTCTTTGGTGGTTCCTTCAGTTATTTATTGTCGCGCACATCTGCCCCTCTATCTATCGACCTGCAGATCTACTTATGGCTTAGGGCACCCAACTTTCTCTGTCTCTGTCTACCTACCATTATCAGTCTAACAGGCAACCAACCAACAAATCAATCAATATATCTATATATAATCATATACATGTCAAAACATACTTCTCCATATACACAGATATATATCAAACAGTCTGTATCTGCATACATACAGGATGTATATATATATATATATATGTATATATGTACATATGATATATGCTTATCTCTCGGCATGTCCATATCTCTATACATACCTCTATGTATATAGATATCTTTATCGACGTATCCATTTATTAACCATCGGGACAGCCATCGGGAAAACAATAGGGGCAACCATCGGGACAACATCTAATAACATCTTTATGTCCGTCGGGACAACCATCGGGACAACCATCGGGAAAATCACCGGGGCAACCATCGGGAAAACCAGCGGGACAACCACAACCATCGGGACAACCGCCCGGACAACAGCCGGGACAACCAGGGGCCGCGCCCGGCGATAGGGGAGCGGCGCTTTTGGCAATCCATGGCCTTTACTATGGATGTGGACCTCGCGCAGCTTCGCTTCGCCCGCACGCCCGACACGAACCGAAAACGAAACCGATTTCCCCGTTGGGGTCAGTTCCGTTCCAATCCCCCAACCTCCGATCATCCATTACGAACAACAGGCGGGGGCATGGCCGGGGATTTAGTGCGCGACGCTGGGGGCGCTCGCTTTTAACCCGCAGGGGGTGGGCGAATTCTCGGCATGGTCACGCCCCCCGCCAGGCGGTAGTCCACGGCGAAAGCCTCGGCGATGAGGGGCAATTCGGCCATGCGAGCGGGGCTAGCGAAGCCTGCCTGGACGAGTCAGGCCGCGACCTCGGCATTACACGCCTCACCCTGGTCAGGGGCACCGGGAAGCTGCGCGACAGCGTGAGCTTCGGGGCGTGGAGATGGACGGCGCCAGCCTCGCGGGGCCCCGCTACCTCAAGCAGAACGAGGCCCTCGAGGAGGCGACATGGCCGACCCAGTCTACTGTAGCTGATACTCTCTTTGAAGTCGGCCCCGCGAAATTGCTTTTGTTCACCCAATTTTCAGCGGGCGCACGCTCATGCGGGCTGGGTTATGGACCTTCGTGGACGGCGCGGTCATCCGAAGCGGGCGCACGCAGAGAAAGGTGCCCAAAGACATGGAAGTGGCGGCTTCGAGGCGGCAGGTCGCACATGCGGGCAGCGCCTCGAAATTTTAAACAAAAAGGTGCTTATCGGCACATCGCAAGACATGGTCACCTCCTACACGACGAAACCCTCGACGAATTCACAACATATTCCCGTCAAGCCTCGAAAAAGGCCTGCGGGCGAAATGCTATTGGCCCGCGCATCGAAAGGGTCGCGCCGCGCAGTTAACTCCGCCCCCCCCCCATTGGTGGAGGGAAAGGGGAGGAACAACAAAAGGTGTATGGGAACAAGGCGTCAACGGCCGCAATGGGGCAAGGAGAAAAGGGGTGCGCGAAACGCGCAGAAGGGCAGCAACAGCAACGGCAACCCCGTGGTTGCCTTCGCGCGCGCGACAAACCAAGATCGATCAATCAAGTCTCGTCGGGAGACTCCCCCAATTGACGTGAGGGGGGTTCCACGCGCGAGCGCTTGCCAGGGGAAGAGAGAACGACGAGACATGGGACCCGTAGGCGGCAACTTCGGCGCCTCGGGCCCTGCGCAGTACACAAGGGAATGCCCAAACATGGAGAAGGGGAGAAGAACAAGGAGGAGGAAGAGGAGGAGGAGGAGGAGGAAGAGGAGGACGAGGAGGAGGAAGGAGGAAAATGGGGACTACAAAAAAAAACACTTCCTCGGCGAGGACGCCCTGGGCCGCTGCGACCGCTCCCCCGGGATGACGCGGGCGGGCGCCCTCTGGATAGCCACCGACAGGTGCTGGAAGAGACGCGTCGCTTCAGCGCCCAGCTCATCGTCCAGGCGCGCGTCGCTGGCCCTTGCTAGACGGCGGAACGTCGCGGTCCCCGTCGGGCCCTAGCCGCCCGTAGGCTCTGCGACCAGAATCAGAAGGGGGTGAATAGGATCCCTTGTTGCTTCCAGAGAGCCTCCGTGTCGAGGCGGGTACGCTTGACCACCTCGCACGCGCTTGCGGCGTATCCAATCCCTTAAGAAGCCAGCCCCAGGGCAGCCTGCCAGTGCGGTGAGGAGACCGCGAAGTCAAAAACGGCAGGCGCGCCTTGGTGCCAGCTCGGGATGTACACGTCGGCGGGGACACGGCCATTGGTGCGGTCATCGTCTGGGCGCAGCGGCAAAAAAAACGACTTCTCCAACTTTGGGTTGTAGCCGACTGCGGCCGCGAATGGTCAAACCAAATTACGCGCGGCGCTGTGCCGACACACCCTGTCTCCCGCGCCGGCGCAGAGGCTTGCGTGGCACCCGTGCGTGTCGCACGGCTCGTCGCAGCAAGGACAAAAGTGGTCCGCGTCGTAGACCTGCAGCAGCAGCCGCCCTCGCAGCTCGGTGAGGAACTCCTCTGGCTCGAAAAGCAACCCCAGCTTCTCGTTGGGCACGACCTCCAATAAGCCCGACGCGCCGGGGAGCAGCTCGGACAGGATGTCCGCGCGGTCCGTTTGCGGAGATGCTCCTCTGGAGCACAAGGGGCGGAGATCCTGCTCGCGGCCCTCGTCCTCGCCCAGGCCTGGTCAGGATCGAGCCCATGGCGCCCAGGACGTGGGGTCCCAGGGTCCGCCCAGGAGCGCTCCCGAGAGGAACGCCTAATCCAGCCATAGCGTGTGCAAGAGAAGTGTTTTTGTTCCAAGACCTAACAAGACCCATTCCAAAACATTTTAGACTTGGCTGTCGATAAACACAAAATCCGCGATCCTATAACTCCAGAGAGTTCCCCACTCCCACTGCCCGCCTCCCCGTCCTACCTCCTCCTTCCTCCGCCCTCCCTCCTCCTCCCGTCCCTCCCTTCCTGTCCCCTCTCCCCTCGAAACGCCATCCTCAGCTCGTACGCCGCGTCCGCCGCCGCGATCTGCGGCTCCGAGCTGGTGCTCTCTCGGGCGCTCTTCTCCCGCTCCACCTCGGCGACTTTGTTGGTGACGAAGGCCTCGGGGGCAGGTTCGGGCTTCGACAGCCGAGTGGGGGGAAGAGAAGGCGGAGGAGGAGGAGGAGGAGGAGGAGGAACGATGCAAATAAATCCAAGCCGCATCAACGACATTGCAATAGACCCTCCCTCCAAGCTCCCTCCATCGGTCCCTAGAACAGTTTCTGACATTGCGGGAAGTGGCCGATTAGAAGACAGCCTATTGAGAGTCCTCAATCTTACCAAAACGCCGTGCCTGGGACTTCAACGCCGAAGATCAACAGCACTGTTGCGTCCTGACAATCAGAAATAGGGCCAGAGCACCATCCCTAGGATGTCAGCACCGCGAATCAACGTGAGTATTGCGTCCTGAAGACCGTCAACCGTCCAAAAACACAATTCCTGGGAGTTTGACCATACGAACCGTTGAAAATGCTGCAAACGTGCAAGACGAATGCTCGCGGCGCTAAGGCAAGAACCACATGTTTAAAGGAAATACCCTCCATCCTTGGAACTGCTGCGGAACCTAAAACGAATGCACGCGGCACTAAGACGAGCACCACATGTTGAAAACGGCCCGCCCTCAATCCTTGAAGCTGGTGCAAATGTCAAGCTTCAAGTTCACAGGTAACGAGGAAGTCTCAGGCAAGACGCCCAGCCCGCCCTACTGGCACGCCTGATGGGCACGACACGAGGAGTTATTCACAAGAAAACGAGGCAGGAGGAGACGAGATGAGGAGGACGAGGAACAGGAAAAGGAAGGACAGCTGGGCTGCCCCCTCCGCAGATGAAAAAGCGAAAACTACGGGGCACCGGGGCTCTTTGCCAGAGCGCCTATGGGGTCCCCCTCTTCCTGAAATCCTTGCGGCGGGGGCTCCCGCGAATCCCTGGAGAAGAGCTTCCTGAGACTGACAACGGCAAGGTCTGGAGGCAGGAGACCTGGCGGCGAGAGCCGCCGCCGGGCGAAACACCAGGCGGGGCCGCCAGGCCACGCCCCCTCCCCCCGGATCCTGAAGGGGAGCGGCAAGGGGGAACTGGCCCAAGGGGAAGCGTTGGCCTGGAATCCGCATTGTGCACCGCCAGCAGATCGGCGCTGAGTCCTCGATATCGCGACCGCGCGGGGCACCAAGACCACGATCGGCGATGAGTGGGCGATCGGGTGTCAACGCTTCTCCCCCACCGGTGCCCCTCGAGGGCGAGCCGCGGGAGCCACCCAGGCCTCCGACGGATTCGAGTTCTGGTAACGCCGAGCTGTGACTTGTACTCCAGATTTCGTAATAAAGGGAGGGGGGTCTCATTTCGGGGGGGGTCTTTTCCAATCTATCTTGGAGGGCCTGAGGGGGTCTGGGGACGATGTTTTGGAGGGTTCTCCCACGGGGGGGGGGTCTGAAATGGCTTGTCTTGGAGGGTCCAGACCCCCTCCCTTTTATTACGAAATCTGGAGTACGTAGCAGCGTTGCCTGTTCGGCGAATGTTGTCAAGGAGGGACACTTTCAACAATAATTTTCCGGCAGCGAATTAATGACACTCGGGATCTGAAAGGGGGGCGGTGGGGGTCATAATTTTTAAAGCAGTCTCAAGCATTACACGCCTAAAGCGCAAGCCTCCTCCTGGTGGCCGCCCCTGGGCCCCGCAGGGCCTCCAGGAACGGATCTCGACTGGGAAACGCACCACTGGGGAAGCGGTCAGGACCCCTGAAGGCACGCAAACTGACACAATAACCCTCGCCATATGCCTCAGGGTGCAAGCTTCGGAAACATGTCGTCCCTGGGAAATTCCTCGTTCATTGATCAGGGACGCCGATGCTGCAAGGTCAGCCTTCGGAGGCCTCATGAGGGGCCTCCGAAATTTCCCAAATAGGGTCGACGTAAATGGGGGTCGGGAGATCGCGCCATCGCCGATGCTTCACCGATGCATCGGTGACGTCGGCGATGCACGGGCACGGCCGGCTTGGAGAGCCCAGCCAAGCATCGAGCCGCATCGCCGATGCATCATCGACGCTGTGCGATCCTCCGACCCCGTCCACTCAGACTCCAGTGGGGGGACCTAGAGGCCTCCCCGGAACCTCCCCGTGACCGCCCAGGGCGAACGTTGAGAGGAATGCTGGGCCGGGTCCAAGCGTGGCGACGAGAATAATCTTGGAAGCCGCCAAGGCCAAGGCAAAAGAAGATAGCAAGCACAAGCGGTCCTCCAACGTCAACTTTTGGCGGACCAGGAGCCCAAAATCCACACCCTGGCCTATTCAGGGGCGCTTCCTGGTCCGAAGTCCGGAAAGAATCCAACCGAGACGAGAGGGAACCCCCTGAGGACCAACCGCGCCCCTTGTTACAGTCAGGTACCGTGGCACGATTTGCGAATCCGCCCCGCAGTCCAGACATCGCACCAAGCTACCTGGCTGTCGGCCCAGCCAGCCACGGTGGCCGTCGGCCCAGCCAGGTTGGCGGAAAGGGGCGTCGGAGGCAGCTCTCGGGCGGTGGGCGCAGCACCGGGCCCCCCCAAAAAATCGAGCGTAAGGTCCCCCGGATACAGTCAAGAATTGGGCGAGCGAATGATTTAGGCGTGGCTTCATGGGAGCGTCATAAAATGGGGGGATCAGAAACGTCCCCCTTTCGGGCCCCTCTGGAGCCCCAGGGGGCTCGTTCAGATACCGATTGGGTAACTTTTTCGTTCCACCCTCGGCACTTCCCCATTGATGAACTCCCTATTACGCAACGCCCAAATTCTCTGGGATCGCTGCGGTACAGGGTAACTCCACCTTGGAGACCCGAGGCGCGAATCTGTAGCTACCCCTGACCACCCTCGGCCCTGATGGCTCGGGGCTCTGACACAGGCCAGGAGTCTGAACCTCGCCGCGGGCGTCGGGGGCAGCGGATCCAGGTGCGGATCCGCTGCGGAAAGTGCGCACAAAGTTTTGTTAAGCGGTTCTGGGCGTTTCGAACACAGCATGTCTGGATCGGATCCTGCCGGGCCACGGACCATGTTATAATTTATAATACAAGTGAAGGACAGCGGACATGTGTTTTGTCTTCGTCGCCTCCGTCCCGAGACACTTTTTTCGGGAGCGGCCAAGAGCGGGGTGTCCAAGAGGGGGGGGTGCAAATCATGACCGGCGGCATGTGCGCGGCCCAGCGGGGGGGCCAGGGACGTAATGACATAAGAAGAGGCGCCATGAAATCTGTGGAAGTATCATGGCCCACGCCATGATATCCACCCCCCCCTAGTCACCACCCCCCTCTTTGCCGCCTCCGACTTTTGACGGCCCTGGGGCCCGAGCATGGCCCCACGAGCCCGAGCACGGCGAAGGGCCCCCACGACCCGTGGCCCCCGGGGCCCCTCTCTTCCGGGCGGCGGCGCCCACGTTGGGGGGCGGCGCGAGGGGGGCGGCCCTCCGAGAAGGCGAGGGGCACCCCCGAAGGCCCTGGACCCTGGAGGCTTCTACTACGAGGCCTTGCTAGAAGCCCTGCGGTTGTCTTCGTTGGCCCTGGGCCCTGGAGGCTTCTACGAAGAAGCCTTGTTAGACGCCCGTTTTTGGGGGGGGAGGAGAACAAAAAAGTCTCCCTGCCTCCCTGGACGCCCCGCCGCCTTCCACTTCCTGGACGCCCACCCGCCCTCGCGCCGATCCCTCTTTGGGCCCTTCTTGGAAGCTTGGCGGGTGTCTCTGTTAAGTCTCCCTGCCTCCCTGGACGCCGCCGCCTTCCACTCCCCAGAATCGGGGGCGCGCAAACATGGATTAGCGATCCATGGATTTGGCGCGCGGTCGCTAAATCCATGGATCGGGGGAGGTGCCCTCCCCACAATGCGGCCGATGCCGCCTCGCTCGGCTGCGGCCGACATCCGCGATTTCCCATGGAAACGGGACCCTTCGCAAATCCACGCCCCCTCAATCCATGCTTGCGATCGCCTGAATTTTGGGCCCCGCTGGTGCACGGCGAGGCCTCCCCCCATCCATTGGCCGCCCTCGGCCCGGCACGCGGCGGGCGCCTCGGCCGCGGCCACCGCCTGCTCCGGCCCGGTGAGGCGCACCAGGCTGTAGCCCAGCTCCTCCACCGCTCGGGGGGGGGGGGAGGGCCTCGAGCAAGGTTTAGGTCGGGCCTGTCCCCTCACCCCTCACTGGGGGACTTTTGAAGAAAAACCAAAAAATAATAAAAAATGATCAAAAGATGCCCAACCATACTCAAAAACAAATACCAGACTACTTCGTAAATGTTTGAATATCTCTCCTGTAGAGGGACAGGCCCGATTTAAAGCAAGGTCGAGTGGCACGCACTTTTTTGGGTACCAGCGGAAGAAGCCCTGCGGCGAGGGGGAGGGGGGAGGAAGGGGAGGGGGAAAAACGCGGCGGCCCGACGCGACGCCGCACCATGCACATGCACCGGCCTCGATCTGGGGGCCCCGGCCAGGCCACGAGGCGCGCACGCAGGGCCTCGCGCCAATCAGCCTCGTCGCCGCCGGCGCGGACCGCGGGACGCAAAGGGACATACCGCAGGTTCGTGTCTTGACGACCCCCGAGTCAGTGAATCTCGGACACGGCGTGGATCGCTCAGCCTGGAACGATGGGCGGCTTTTCGATTGCTGGATCGTCCCATGCTGGCCGACTCTGCGCCACTGGCGGCGTTCAACCTTGAGCGGCCGCGGCGGGGTAGCTTCCCGCGTCGGCACGACACGACCCTGCGGTGCATCAGTTACTCGTACTACGTGATGGTGCTGGAGGCGCACGTCCGACACGAACAGAATACGTTGTGTCTCGCTACCCCCGAGGTGTGGCCAGAAAGCGCCCAACCCCAAATTGGAGCGTCCCCATTGTCGTCCTCCACCTCCGCGTGCCCCGCCTCCTCCCTGCCCCTCCTCCTCGTCCCCATCCTCCTGCCCCCTGCTCCTGCCGCGATTTCTCGCTTCCAGGACGGCTGCGACATAGCACCTTCTCTCGGAGGAGGGCCCAAGAAGACAGCGGCGGCTCTCCCGCCCTGTCAAAAACCGCCCAACTCGGTCCCCAGACTCCTCCTGGGGTCCATCCTGGCCCGAGCGACGATCAACGAGGGGCCCTGCGCGAGATGGCACGGCGACATTACGCCGCGGCTTGCGCGGGCCGTCGGCGCGAAACACGCTACATGGGAGACGACGCGACCTTACGCGGGCAGCTCACGCGCCAAGGTCCGCGCAGACGACCCCGTTCTTTTTGGGGCGTCGCTCACCTGTTGTCCTGCCATCGCTCGGACGCCCAATCCCCATGCACTGTTCGACTTCGTGCGCGCGTTGCCTCCGCGAGATGCTCGCAGGATACTCCCCGATGGCCCTCCTCAGGGAGAAAACAAAAAAAAACACGCCCGAGCGATGCCAGTCTTTTCCGGCGCGGGGTCCAGGCGTGGCGACGAGGAGCCTCCAGGACCGCCCCCCTCCCCCCCCCCAAAAAAAAGGGACGAAGCACGCCAAGGCAGGGTCGTGCCCGGCCCCCCTCTTCGCTCCCTCCATGCAGGCCCTCGCCTCGTGCGCCCTCGACTCTCAGACCGGACAGGGCTCGAGCGCAACGAGCCCTCCTGCTGGACTCTCCCTCCTGCTGGATTCTCCCCCCCCTCGTCGCCCTCCCCCGTCTCCTTCCTGCTGGACTCTCCCCGCCCTCATCTCCCGCCCTCCTGCTGGATTCTCCCTCCTCGACCGCGGTCCCTCCGCCGCGCTCTCCGCGGCCGCGCCGCCGCCGAAGTTCAGAAGCGAAGATCGGGACAGCTTCCTTTTCAGGAGCCTTACCATCGCTCGGACGTCCATTCCCCATGGATGCTTCGGCTTCGTGCGCAGATTCTGCCGCAGCATGATCCTAGATGCGCCTCGATGGTCCTCGCCGAGAAGACCGTGCACACGTCCGAGCGAGGCCAAGGAACGAGAATCAGAACGACGCAGCAGGAACGAGGACCATTCTGAAAAATATGCGGGGCCTCTTGACACCTTCTAGCTTTAAGTCGGGCGTTTCCCCCTGCAGGGAGATTTTCGACGAAAAATTAAAAATACAATCAAAATACTCCGAAATGGTCGAAAGATGCTCAACAAATAGTCCCCAGACTCTTTGTTTAAACTATGTTTGAATATTCCTCCTGTAGGGGGACAGGCCCGACCTAATTCTAGCTCGCCTGGGCTCCCTGGAGGCTTCCCGTCGCCGCGACGGGGAAAAATCCGCCCCCGGATCCTGGCCAGAGCGCACGCTGGGCGATGCCTGGCGGCCGACGATTTGGGGGAGGGGCGAGGGCCGCTGTGACAGCCGAGGACTGCTTTCCGAAGGGCATGCGACCAGGGTGACGGACATCCTGGTCGTCTCTCTCCCCAGGCCTCGGAACAAATTAGCGAACACTCATGCCACATTCATCCGTCGTCGCCTCCTCCTCCCCCTAATGTTCAAAATTGGCTGTAGGTTCGACGAGATGCACTTCGACCGCAGTGCCCCCCGCACGTGCCAACATTGAGTTGTTGGGGGGGAGTGTGCAGTAATTGTTTCCCTCTGCCGTCCCATCTTCTACTTTACCCCGTCATTTGCGAGTTGGCCGAGCGACTCTGCGGGTTGGGATTTCTGCGAGGCCACTATGATATGTATACGTATGTATGCATGATTATATATGTGTGTGTATGTAAGTGTAGGTATTTGTATGTATGTATGTATGTATGTGTGTATGTATGTATGTATGCATGCATGTATGTATGTATGTATGCATGCATGTATGTATGTATGTATGTATGTATGTGTACACATGTTTATATATACATGTCTATGTATATGTATAGTATATGTATATAATATGTATATGCATGTGTATATGAATACGTAAATGTATGTGTGTATGTACGTGTACATGTATATGTATAATGCGTGTATTTCTATGTAAATATGTATGGATACATATATACATATATATATATAATGTACATACATTTGTGTATATAGATATAAAGTGAGAGAGACACACACACCTCCCCTTTTCCAATGTTCTGGCGCCCGAGTCGTCCCGCGCCGTACTTTTCACATATTACTCGTATCACTCGTCCCATCACTCTTCATTTTTCCATATTACTCGTATCACTCGTAGAAAAAACATAGATCTTCTTGGAATAAGTTCTTTCTCTTACGAGTGGCACGAGTAATATGTTAGAAATGAGGAGTAATGGGACGAGTGATACGAGGCAAATGCGCGAAACAAATGGCAAATATACGTGACAAAGAAACAGACGCGCGAAACGCTTTCGGGGGGACCCGGGGCCGTTGGGGAGGCGCTAGACATAACAACATGCAGCCGCTTTGGCCTCTGATTTTCGTAGTGATTTAGATGACTCCTCCCCGGTCCTCCCCTCGAGTATTTCCCCGTGTACCTCTTCCTGTCTTGTTGCGCCCCAATCAGTTCGAGGGCAACCGCGTGCCGGGCAACGCGCCCACAACCCTCGGAACAAATTAGCGAACACTCATGCCACATTCATCCGTCAACTCCTGATCCTCCCCCCAATGTTCAAAGTTGGCGGTGGGTCCGACGAGATGCACTTCGACCGCAGTGCCCCCCGCGCGTGCCAACATTGAGTTTGGGGGGGAGGGGGAGTGTTCAGTAATTGTTTCCCTCTGCCGTCTCTCTCTCGTTCTATCTCTCCTTCTCTCCCTCTCCTTCTCTCTCTCTCTCTCTGTCTCAGCATCCCTATCTCGTTCTCGTTCTCTCTCTCTCTCTCTCTCTGTATGTAAATATCCCTCTCTACATTCCTCTAGTTGTTTTGATGTGTTTCTCTCGCTCCCTCTCTCTCTCTCTTTTATATCCCCCGTTTGGGCGTCAAAATCTTATCCTGCCCAGTTGTCTCATAGATATCTTCCTCCCTCCTGCACGCTGCCTCCTCCACCTCCATGCTCCCTGCTCCTCCCCGTCCTCGCCCCCCGACCCATTGAACTTCGCCCTTGTCCATGTGTGTGCCTGCATCGCTTCCGCATGAACCGTCGTCACGTTCTAAGTACCTCGTCTTCGCCGTCTGGCTCCATACCTAAAGATACGGTTTAAACTGTAGATGCGTGTGCATAAGAGTGTGTATACATGTACATCTACATATATGTGTGTATGGATACATGTGTGTATGGATGTGCGTACGTACGTGTGTATGTATGCATGCATGCATGTATGTACGTATGCATGCACGCGCGTATGTACATATGGATATACATAAATGTATGTATGTCTGTCTGTCTCTGTCTGTCTGTCTGTCTGTCTGTCTGTCTGTCTGTCTGTATTTATGTATGTATGCATGAATGAATGAATGTATGTATGTATGTATGTGTGTATGTATGTATGTATGTATGTATGTGTGTATGTATGTATGTATGTATGTATGTATGTATGTATATGTATGTATGTATGTATGTATGTATGTATGTATGTATGTATGTATGTATGTATGTATGTATGTATGTGTGTATGCATGCATGCATGTATGTATGTACGTACGTACGTACGTATGTATTTATGTGGAGGTGCGTATGCATGCATGTGTCTAGTCGTATGTGTATACAAGGTCTTCGATCGTCGTTGCTCCTGGCACCCGGAAGATCGCGGCCCTCCCCCTCCCTGGAGCAGGGGACGATGAGGCCCCCGGGAGGGGCGGCAGGCACAGAGCGTCCTTGGTGCTCTGGTCGATGTGCACCGTGGCCCCGCTCTGCGCCTGGATCCCCTTCAGCGTCTCGCCGCCCTTGCCGATGATGTACCTCCGGCGGCGGGTGGAGCGGAGTCGCCCTCCCGACAGCGATCGTCGTCGATGGTCGAGGGTTGACGTCGTCGGTCCACGATGGACGGCATCGATGATCGTCGATCGACGATCGAAGATCTTCGTCGTCATCGTCGCCGGCGATCGAGGATCGAGGTCTTCGGGCGTCTCGGTACGTTCCAATGCGTCCTCTGCGAGGTCCCCGAACGAGGGGGAACGTTAGGAAAGGGACCTGCTCAGAGAGGGAAATGTCGACCCGGGATCGGCGAGGCGTCGCCGATCTGTCGGCGACAGGCCCCGGTAGCGAATCCGCAGTGGGCGATCATGCCCACGATCGTGCCCCGTGTCGGCGAACAGAGAGCGATTGGGTGTCGATGCTTTCCTCCAGGAGCCTATCCCAGCATAGAGTGCGGGCGCGGCCGCAAGAAACTCTCGCAAGAAACCGAACCCTGAAAACCCCCGCGCGAGGTGCATCTGAGGGGAAGCCGAGAGCACCCTGAACGCAGCAGCTTCTTCAACGACTGCGGGAAGTCACCGCGCAGCGCGCGGAGCGAAGAAACCCAGAATACCCTGACGAATAGCATATGGCTTCTCGATGCGCGCCCCCACTGCAACGCTGTCCCTGATATCCTCCCGAGATCCTGCGCGGGAGAAAAAATCGAGGAGTGGCGCTGACGGGCCACTTTCGGCGCCCTGCATCCTCCATTGCGACCTCAAGACATCTCTCTGGTCCCTTGCCCCCAATTTCACGAAATTAATGCCAACAGTGGTGACGACCACCCCCCGCACAGGATGCCGTGCGAAGACGCTGTTCTGCTTGACTCGACGTCGTCGTCGTCGTCGTCGTCGTCGTCGTCGTCGTGGTCGTCGTGGTCGTCGTGGTCGTCGTCGTCGTCGTCGTCGTCGTCGTCGTCGCCGTTTCGCTTGACCCCCCTCTGGGCCCGTCGCCGCTCCCCCCCACTTTCACTGGGCCCTCCTCCTGAAGCGAGCCAGCCAACGCGAAACCAAGGCGAACTTGAGCAACGTCGCAGGTGAGTCGAAGGGACGCCCCTTCCATTTGATCCCTTCCCCCCAAGGGGGAACGGGGAAGGATCCCATGGTGGGTCCTCGGGGGGTCCCGGGTTCGAGTACCATCCTCCCCCAGGGGGTCCTGGAGCCCAGAAAAAACCCAAGACAGCCCAACGGGCCCCCAGACCCCAAATCGCCGAACATTGGGTCCAAGACGCCAGAAATGGCCTCCTGACAGCCCAAGGGGGTTCCAGGACGCTCGAGGAGGTTCCCAAGAGCGCGCCCAGAGGGCCCCCAAAGCAAAGCAAAACTACATGTTTTCCTCCAGGGTTTTTGAGAGATTCTGCCGTTCTAGCCTAGTCGGCTTCCCGCGGCCCCAATACAGCTCAAAATGCAGGCCCCCAAGACGTTTCCAAGACGGCCCCAAAACGACGCAAGAGGGCCCAAAGACGGACGTAGAGGCAGCCCAGACTGCCGAAGAGGCCCCCAAAAAGGCTCCAAGAGGGTGCCCACACGGGAGCCCGAACGAATACTTAAGCCCTCGGCCCCGAGAAGCTACCAGGAGGCATCAAGAAGCCCCCCAGGAAGCCCAAGGGCTTCAATGAGGCTCCAAAGAGGCCTCCAAGATGCCCCCAAGGGGCCCCAAAACAGTCCCCCAGAGGCCTACGAGCGAGCTCCGAAGAGGCCCAACGAAGCATCACTGAAGACTCTGCCCCACGTCAGCGTCGTCGTCGCCGACGCCGCCGTGGTCGTCGTTCCCCTTCAGGGTTGGCTGCACCGGCCGTAAGGCGTTCCCAAGACCAACAGTGATGACGAGCCCCCCCACACAGGCGGCCCAAACATTCAGACAAGACACCCAAACGCCTGGAGCACTCGATCCTGTGACCCTAGTCCTCTACAAGATTGCTCCCCAGCCCCTTGCTAGGAGCTCTCCTGGGTAAATATTTATGCCAGAACGAGTTCTGACAGACACGGAAGTCCGAAACGTGGCCCCAAGAGTTCAGCAGGGACCGACCGTCCCAGCAGTCCTATAGTCCTACCACGGAATGTCCATAGAAGCAAAACATGTTCTAAGAACAAAAACAATGTTCTTAGAACATAAACCCGATGTGATGAAACAATACAGTCCCAACCAGCAATGTTCTAAGAACATTTCGTGGGTACCACAAACGGTTCTTAGAACAGTGCTTGGTAGGACTTTAGGCGAACCAGGACGCTTCGCCACTGCTTGACAGAGGACAATTCAAGAAAATTCGAATCCTCGGAAGAAGACTGAAAGCAGGCAGGACGTGGCGCATCGTAGTCCGGCCCTCGCCCTGCGCATCGATCGCAAAACGGCCGACGCGCGGCGAGACAGCCGATCCTCAGCCGTGCGCGCCGGGGCAGCCCACGAAGGATTGATATATCGCCAATAGATCGGCAAGAGGCCCGCGATAACGAACGTCTGACTCCATCCGCTCCCAGGCGACTCTCGGGTCCCTATCGGCGGTCAACAGGCGATTGGGTGTCGATGCATCCCTCCTGAGCCTTCTGTCAAGCTGCTGCAACAAGGAGCGCCCGAGTCACAAACGAGCCCCCTTGTTTGCACCAGAAGAGCTCGAGTGCTCGAGGAAGGCCAAAAGCACAATCACGGCACGACCGAAGGAACAGCGAGCCGCTTCCGACCCCAAAGCGGTCCTCATGTCAACGCCTTGACCTGACTGTCTCCACCCCGCTCGGTGCCCCTGGCGATTTTGGAGTCCCGAAACGGTGCGGTGACAGACCCTGCGGTGACCTCGAACCCCCCCAAGACCTCACCGCACGGTCCGTCAGCGGTCGCCCGAGACGTCGTCGGAGAACGACCCGAGTCCCGAAACCGTGCGGTGACCCCGAATCCCCACCGACTCCCCACACGGTGTGGTCACCGCCCCGTTTGGGGGCCCCCGAACGATGGCGACCGCGGGGCACCCCACGCAGGACTGCTTCACCTGGACCTGCTTGACCGTGTGCCCCAGCGGCAGCACCGGCGCGGCCGGCTGCGCCGCAGGCGTGCCCGCCGCCGGGACCACCTGCATTCCGGAGGGGATCGTCGTCGTCGTCGTCGTCGTCGTCGTTGTCCTCGTCGTCGTCGGCATAGTTGTAGTCCTCGTCGTCGTCGTCGTCGTCGTCGTCGTCACCGTCGTCGTCGTCGTCGTTGTCGTCGTCATAGTTGTAGTCCTTGTCGTCGTCGTCGTCGTCGTCGTCGTCGTCACCGTCGTCGTCGTCGTCGTCGCCGTCGTCGCCGCCGTCCTCCTCATCCTCGTCTGTTGCGCGTTTTGTTACCCCTGCTGGGCCTCCACGGGAAGCTTGTCGCCACGGCTGCACCCGCCTCGGAATTCGGTTTACGATGCCCAGGGCAGCACACAGAGGAAGGGTCCCCCAGTGGAGGCCTCTTGGAGCGTCTTGGGTGCCTCGGAAAGCTTCTTTGGGCCTCTTGGGGGTCTCTTCCTCTTGGGGCCCTCTTGAAGCGTTCTTGGGAGCCTTGGGAGCGCTCTTGGGGCCATCTAGGAGGACATCGATCAAACAAGAAGCGAGCATTACTTAGCGTTGTCCCTCGGGAGCCCAAAACATCGCCTCTTGGGGCGCTCTGCGGGCGCTCTTTGAGCGCTCTTAGAGTGCTTTTGGGGCCGTCTTGGGGCTCTCTTGAGCCTCTCGTGGAGCCCTCTTGGGCCATCTTGGAGCCATCTTGAGGCCTCGGATGGCCATCGGAAGCGAAAAGGCGAGAAAACCAAATACCTTGATGCTCCTAAGGTTTTGGTCTATTCGGTGCCTCCTGGGGGAGCTCTTTGGCCACTTGGAGCCGTCTTGGAGCGGTCTTGGTGCATCTTGGAGCATCGTGGGAGCCATTATGAGACATCTTGGGATATATTCAGCAATCTTGGAGGTCATCTTGGGCTCTCCGAGGCGCTCTTGGAGTCATCTTAATCAGTACTCCCCCCAAGAGGCCAGCATGTGACTAAAGCCTTAGAAGAAAAATCAATTATTTGGCATTCTCGCCGAGGCCTCTTGGAGCATCTTGGGTGCCTCTAGGGGGTCTCTTGGGGCCACGAGGAGGAATGAGGAGAATCGAAGTAGGTTCGAGGATCGAGGTTGAGCATCAAGGTTTTTGTCCTTTGGAGGGCTTCGTGTCGCCACGGCCGCATCCGTCTTGAAGTGCTGGTTAGAACGCACCCTGGAAGAAGTCTGTTCCGCCGATGCCGAGGTGTTTGCATTGCTCTGCCTCAGCTGAAAAAGAGCAAACCGGGCGACCGTTGGCTCGCGGTGGACGGGCCAGAACAGATGGGCCGTTGCGATCCTCACGAGACGGCCTGGGAACCCAGAGCTTGCGGAGGAGGGATCCAGAGTCCCCGATCCTTGGAGGCCTCCAGAGCCCCAGAGAGTGCAAACCATAGAGAAAAACTGCCCCCCCCAGTCCTCGCGGTCTGAGCCGTCGTCGTGCCCCATGGGCTCCAGTACGTAGGCGGGGCGAATGAAGTCGAGGAGGAGAGGAGGAGAGGAGAGGGAAGAGGGAAGGGGAAATCCCTGGATTCCCTGCTTACTCGCCTGTCTGGGCGTTCACTCGAAGCTTACCGCCGCGTCAGGTGCGGCAGCTGCACCAATACAGCCCCTGTGGCCGCACGGTGCAGCCGCCGGGCTGCGGCAGCCAGCTGTCTGCTGAGGGTATTTGCACGGCTCCCTGATGGAACATTCAGGCCTGGCCCGTGCCCCCCCGTGGGGGTGAGGCCCGGCCACCGGGCGCCCGGCAGAGGGAAGGGAAAGGTGGGAGAAAAGGAAGAGGAGGGGGAGAGGCAGGAGCACGAGCGTGCACAGCCACTGACAACCCCGACCAGGGAGCGCCCTCGGCGGTCCCTCGCCGCCGTCGGCCCTCGACGGCCCTCGCCGTCGTCGTCGTCGTCGTCGTCGGTCCTCGTCGTCTTCGACGTCGACGGCGCTCGCGCGAGCGATCCGGTGCACTGATCCGCGTCGACGCGGGGAGTGTGCCGACTGTCTCTCTCTCCTCCTCCTCCGCCTCCTCCTCCTCCTCCTCCTCCGCCTCCTCCTCCTCCTCCTGCTCCTCCTCCTCCTCCTGATCCTCCTCCTCCTCCTCCTCCAACTCCTCCTCCTCCTCCTCCACCTCCTCCTCCTCCTCCGCGGCCGCCGTCGTCAGTCTCCCGCCTGCTGCCGTATGGTTCGCCTGGCAGAGCCCCTGGTCAGGCTGCGGACGCGGTGCGCGGCACGACACCGCTGCGACCAAGGAGTTTCGCTGCGTGGCCCTTGAATAGAAGAAGACAAAACGCCATAAACACATACTTTTAGCGCTCCGCGCGGATTCTTGGACCTACGCTTGAACCCCCTGCGGCGCCTCTGGCACCGCCCCTGGCGCGCTCCGCGCGCCAGGGAGGGGGGTCCACAGCTAATCGAAGAAATCCTCGCGGAGCGCCAAAAGAATATGTTTATGGTGATTGTTGTTCTTCGATCCGCCCCCCCTGCCCAGCGTCCAGCGCTTCGTCCCGAAACTTCGTGGACAGTCACGGGCTCTCTGGGGGCCCCCCCACGGGCCGACAGCGGCGACAAGCACTCCGGCGAATTTTCGTTGTTCGGGGGCGTCCGGAGGGAGGCGTCCAAGAGGGGGGTTCGCAAATCATGGCCCGAGGCACGTGCGCGGCCCAGGGGAGGGGGGAAGGGCCAGGGGGCGCATTGCAATGATAGAGGCCTCCTGGATTGGGTCGGAGCGGATGGGGTCGGAGGATCGCGCCGCATCGCCGATACATCGGCGATGCATCGGCGATGCATCGGTGATGCACTGGCGATGCATCGTCGACATCGGCGATGCATCGCCGACGTCGACGTGAAGCAAATCGGGCTCCACATCGAGCCGCATTGGCGATGCATCGGCGATGCGGCGCGATCCTCCGACCCCATCCACTTGGACCCCACCTAGGAGGCCTGGAAATAAGAGGGGGCCGTGAACTCTGGAGAGACATCCTGGCCGCGGCCACGAGATACACCCCTCCCTGATTACTCTGGACGGGGCATCCAATCAAAGGGGGGATAAGACTTCCGACTGAGGTTGCCCAATCCTGCCCGCTGCATCCTCCTCCCCCTCATCATCCTATTCCTCTTCCTCCAACCCTCTCCACCCGCCGTTCCGACAGCACGTGCCAAACCCCGCCATCGGATCCACGGCGGGTGCGATCATTGTCGCAACCAGCGTAGAGGCTACATCGAGAATCTCTGAGATCCGGCGGCTCTGGAAGATGTCTCGGGCGCCGCGGCCTGCCCAAAGCTTTCCGAAACACTCTCAGAGCGTTCTGGAACACTCTGGAACGAATTTGTTCTCGTCTTATGTTGCTCCCATCGTACTTTAGGACTACATCCCAGGAATAATTCTGACCACACGGAAAAGTGTCGAAAGAATGTCGAAGCAGTGTCGGACGAGTGTCTCCCGGGGCCCCACACGTGAAAACCCTCGAGTTTCGGTACTTTCTTTGGCACTCGAATTTTTTTTGGTGGTCAAGGCTAAAGTAGGTTGGAACATCATAATCCTCGTCCTACACCCGTCCGACAGGAGGCCCCGACCCCCTTCCTAGGTGTTTTTGTCCTGGACTCCTGTTCGATGGTCCCGTGGCCCACCTGGCGGCCCCCAGAAAAAGCAAACCTGGAAAGCACGCCAAGATGTTCGGCGGCGACATCCGAACCCCACCCGCACCAACCATCGTCGGGCGTTGGCAGGACTGGGTTTCGTGGGACCGGGTTGTGATGTGTGCCGGGGGACGCCCCCCCCGCCCCTTTCCACTAACCGAAACTGCCGTCGCCCGAAAAACACCTGCTACGGCAGACCTGGTTTAGTGATTCCAGTCATATTTGGGGCTATAGCCGACATCGATTCTCCTGGATCGATGGGAGGCGGGGGCAGGATTCGGATTTCGCCACGTGATCGACGAATCCCCAACCCTACACCCGCCGCCCATCGAGTTGCCCGAATCGTGGATCGGCGAAGGTCGGCGCCGATTCTTTTCTCCAACTTGCAATCGGACCTGGGCCACAGGATCATCCCCCGGCCACCGAGAACATGAGGCCCTCCGCCGGAAAGAACACGCAGAGCATCTTCAAGGCACCCTCACCAGGATGCACGAGAGGACCCGGCAGACGCGAAGAACGTCAGGGGGTATCTACTCTCCAAGAACCAGCCTCGACCTCATACCGCGGTACGACTGTACCGTCAAAGATCTGACGCTCGTGCTTTCCGATGGAGGGGCGGGGCCGTCGGTTTTGGACGCCCGGAATGGGTACGGAAATTACTCCGACGGTAGGACCCCGCACGAGAATCGATTTAGCTTGTCCCGCCCTTTTCTTCTTCGACTGGCGGAGGCCTTCCTTCCGCCCTCTGCGTCCCCCTCCTCCTCCTTCTCCTCCTCCTCCTGTTCATTCTCGTCCTGCTCGTTGCATTTCTTATCCGCTTGCTCTTACGCCTCTTGTTTCTCCCCCTCTTCCTCCTCGTCCTCCGCCTTCTCCTTTCCCTCCCCCTCCTCCTCGTCATATTCCTCCTCTTCGTCCTTTCTTCCTCCTCCTCCACCTCCCCACCTTCTCCCCCTCCTCATCTCCGCCCCGCCTGTTCTCCTCGTGCACCTCTCCTTCCTCCTAGCAAGAGCGCGCGCGTCGGTTGTCCTCGGCGCCATCGCCGCCTCAAGCAGCACGGGCGCATTCTCGAATGGCCGCATCGCGCAGCCGTTGGGACAACCCCGCCTGATACTCCCCCATATTCAGGCCTCAGGAGCCCCAAAGTGACGACGGTTACAAGATTCCGATGACCTGCTCGGATTACTAACATGAGCTGCGGGCTCCATAGGGAGGGGGCTCCCGCCTGAGACTTCCTCTCAATTCAGGCACAGCCGAGGCTCCTGCCTGAGACTTCCGCCATACTCAAGCTCGAAGAAGGTAAAAATGACGACAGTTGCAGGGCGATGACTCGCTCGGATTAATAACATGATCTGCGGGCCCCGTAAGCAGGGGGCTCCCGCCAAAGACTTCCTCGCGAGTCAGACACAGACGAGGCTCCCGCCTCATACTTCCTCCATATTCAAGCCTGAGGAGGCCAAAAATGACGACGAATGCAGGATTCCGATGGCCTTCTTCGGATGAAAAAACGTGAGCTGCGGGCCCCAGCAGGGAGGAGGCTCCAGCCTGAGACTTCCTCGCACGTCACTCACAGACGAGCACCCTCCTGATACTTCCTCCATATTCAGGCCTCAGGAGCCCAAAATTGACAACAGTTGCAGAGCTCCGATGACCATCCTCGGATTGAACACGTGAGCTGCGGGCCCCACAAGGATGAGGGGCTCCCGCCTGAGACTTCCTTGCAATTCAGACACAGACGAGGCTCCCGCCTGAGATTTCCTCCACACTCAGACCTCGGGGGCCCAAAATTGCCCAAAAAGGTTACAGGGTTCCGATGACCCGCCTCGGATGGAAAACATGAGCTGCGGGCCCCATAGGGAGGGGGCTCTCGCCTGAGACTTCCTCGCAAGTCGCTCACAGACGAGCCCCCCTCCTGATACGTCCTCCATGTTCAGGCCTCAGGGGCCCAAAAATGACGACAGTTGCATGACTCCGATGACCCACCAATGACTCCGTGACGACTCCGATTGAAGATCATGATGATGATGATCATGATGATGATCATGATGATGATCATGATGATGATGGTGATGGTGATGGTGATGGTGATGATGATGATGATGATGATGATGATGGTGATGACGAGTGTGTGAGTGAGTGACTGGGGCGGGTAATGTGGGTGAGTGAGTGGGTGAGGGCGTGAGTTTGTGATGACGACGAGTGAATGAGTGAGTGCGTGAGTGGGTGAGTGAGTGGGTAAGTGAGTGAGTGATGAGTGCGAGTGGGTGAGTGAGTGGGTGAGTGAGTGAATGTGACTGATGATTTGTGTGAGTGATGAGTGAGTGAGTGTGCGATGGGAGAAGAGGAGAGGGTGTGCTTTCTCTCTTGCTCCTGCGCGGGATGTGGGGAAAAAAACAAGACCCCGCGTTGGATGTGGGGAGAAATAGGTACAATGCCCAACAACAAATGTCGCCCAACACCGACAGCGGCCGCTGTCGGGCAGGCGGCTTCTTGTCTTCAGTGAACAGCGTCCGCGACGGCACGGACAGCGAGCCCTGTTCAAAATGGGCAGGCGCTGCTGTTTGGCATCGAACCTATTCTTTCCTGAGTATCGTTTTGCCGATCCCCATCCCCAGCGGCGTGGCCTGGGCCCCACTGGCCGACTAGATGGGGATGTAGGTCGTTCTCTTCGTGTTTCGAGGGGTGTATCCCCAACTGGGGTGGAATTTTTTGGGGGGTCTCGAAGGGGATGGGGATGGGGATGGGGATCGGTTTGAACGATGCTGACTTCCGCACCCGACTCGATCGCCCCGATCGGTCGGCCGCCTGGCCCTGCGGCGACAACTGCAGGCCGCCCGGGAGCGCCACGGAGACCGCGGCGGCGTCGCCGGCCGGCGCGGCGCCCGCGTCGGCGGCCGCCTGCCGGGAGGAGGAGGCCCTCGCTGCCACTGGGCGGGACGCCAAGGGGGGAAGTTCGGAGGCACTGCTGGGAGGTCTGCGTCGGGAGGACCCTCGAGGATTCACCCACGTCGGGGGGGGGGCTGCTGCGCCAGAGTAGGCCGCGGACAAAGCGGGAGTAGGCCAGGATAAGCGGGATCAAGCTGGATTGAGCGGGATTGAGCCAGATCTCGGACCAGGGCATAGTGGCGTAGTCAGAATCTGACCTCCCAGGAGTTGCATCCGAAGGGAAGGCTCAAGGGATGGCCTTCTGGAAGGCTGGGAAGGCCTCTGGCCTTCTCAGAGAGGTGCTCTAAGCCTTTTTCCGAAGACACGGGCGACTTCTCAGAGGCCTGGAGGCCTTCTGAGAAGCCTCGCCACCTTTCGAGAAGGCCTGTCCCCTGTCATCCCCCCCCACTCCTCGGAGCGCCGCCGAGGAACCTCGCCGTCGCCGCTGGACCAGTCAGCATCGACTCGAAACATCGGCACGGAGGCCAGATCGGCTCGGCGGCGCCAGGATGCACAGCGGCGCCATGGCGAGCACTGGGCCGCATCGCATCGCGTGTGCTCGGCATCGGATCGAACGCCTCGAGTCGAGACGGGCCCTGCATCGTCATCTCCCTCGGGGGCGGCACTCGGTGGCCCTCTGCGGCACTCGGCGGCGGCGCGGAGTGCGCCGACCGCCGCCGTCTCCGTCGTCCGAGGTTGTCGTTCGTCACCGCCGTCGTCGCCGCCGCCGAGGCGCACGTCGTCGCAGTCGCGGACGTCGCAGCCGCCGCCGCAATCGTCGTCGTCGTTGTCGGCGGCGGCGGCGTCGATGTCGGCGTCGTCCGTCCTTCTTCGTTGCCCAAGGATCGAGGCGCAACGATCGAGGGTTGAGGTTTTCGGATGGTCTCTACCTTTCGGGGCCTGGATGTCGTTCTACCTTTCTGGGCCTCAGGGGTCGGGAGGTCGACCAGGGTCGTCGTCATCGTTTTCGTCATCGTTGTCGTCGCCGTCGTCGCCGTCGTCGACCGCATCGTCCTCTTCGTCGCCGCCCTCTTCCTCCAGCAACGCCGACGATGGTGGCTCATCCTTCTCTTTTCGTTCGAATGACCTTCGCCATGTGCCTCCTAATGCCTAGCAGACCTCTTTCTCCTCCTCCTCCTCCTCCTCCTCAGCGCCCTCATCCTCCTCAGCATCCTACCCCTTCTCCTCTTCAGCGTCCTCCTCCCCTCATTCCATTCCTCCGTAGCCCTGTTTGGCTCAAGGCGGCGGGCTCTGCTCGCGGCTGGGCCCGCGGCACACGTGTAAGGTCCTCCACCGTGCCCCCTGCATGATCCTCTAGTCCTCAGGCCCTCTGCATGATCCTCTAGTCCTGCGGAGTCTTTCAGGGGCCCGGACCCCAGATTCCGAGATCTCCTGGGGCTTCCCGCGTGCCCCCTGGGCTCCAGGAAGCGTTCTCGCGTCAAGTTTCCAGGGCCGAGAGGGCGCCAAGACGGGCCAAGAGGGCCCCAAGGAGTCCCGAAGACCAGGCCAAGAGGGCCCCGAGTCGCCAGACGATCGCTCCCAGACGCCCGAGGTGGCCTGCAGACGGCCCAGGAGGCCTCCAAGACGCCCCAAAAAGTCTCCAAGATGCCTCCCGAGAGGGCCCCAAGAGGCAAGAATCATTTATTCGCCGTGGGTGTTTGAATGTTTTTGGCGGTCTCGCCGTTTCGGCTCCCCGACGCTCCCGGACGGCCCTGGAAGCCTTCAAGACCGCCCCAAGACGCCCCAAGGAGGCCTCCGAGAGGGGCCAAAGACGGCCCTAGAGGGCCCCAAGACGGCCCAAGAGGCGCCCAAAACGGCACAGGAGGGCCCCAAGACGGCCCCAAAAGCGGCCTAAGAGAGGGAACACAAACTGAAAATCCGAGCCTGCCGTCCCAAGATGCCTACTGAAGGCCCCAAAAGGCGCCCAGGATGCCCCAAGAAGCCCCCCAGAGGCCCCCAAGAGGCCCCCGAGAGGCCCCCAAGAGGCTCAAAAAAGGCCCCCAAGAGACGTCCAAACTGCCTCCAAGATGCACCCGAGAGGCTTCAACGAGATCCCAGCGAACATTCAACAGGCTTCATACCCACAACCCAGGCACGGTGGCGGGATGGGCCGAAGGCCATGAGATCCGCCGCCCCCTGCTTGCAGGGGTGCACGGCGTGCTGGACGATTCAGGTTTTGGTTTTGGTTCTTTTTCTAAAAGAACTCCCCAAAGGGCTCCGGCACGTCCCGCCGGGGTCCCGGGAGGAAGCCGAAAGGACCTCAATCCGGAAAACAATCCTCCAAAAAACGGCCGTTTCGCTCGGGACATCCTCAACAAATCGCGAAGATGGCCCAAGATGGCCTCCAAGTCCGCCCGAGATGGTCCAAGACGGCCTCCAAAACGGCCCAAGAGAGTCCAAGACGGCCCAAGACGGCCCAAGAGGCCCCCCAGAGGCCTCCCAGACGGCCCAAGAGGCCTCCAAGAGGTCCTCCAGGAGAGTCCGAAGAGGCCAAAATCATTGATTTTCCCTTGGTTTTTGAAGGATTTTGGCATTTGCGCCTTTTCGGCTCTCCGACGGCTCAAGACGGCCCAAGAAGCCCCCAAGATCGCCCAAGAGGCCCCCAAGAGAGCCCCATGATGGCCCAAGTGGCCTCCAAGATGGCCCCTAGAGGGCCCCAAGAGGGCCCAAGAGGCCTCCAACACGCCCAAGATGGCCTCCCAGACGCCCAAGATGGCCTCCAAGACGGCCCTGGAGCATTCCAAGCGGGCCCCAAGTCGGCCCATAGAGGCCCCCCAAACGGCTTCCGACGGCTTCAGACGTGCCAGGAACCCACCAAGATGGCCGAAGTTGGCTCGAAGCTGGCCCGAGACGGCCCAAAAAGCCCCAAAGATCGCCCAAAGCTTGCCCAAGAGGCCTCCAAGACGGCCAAGATGACCTTCAAGATGCCCACGTGTTCCCCGAAGGCTTTCCAAACCGATTCGGGGAACACGTGGTCCGATAGCTTGGCAGGTCTGGCCTCCAACGTTCGGCCACATAGGCGCTTCCAAAAAGGCAGGGGGCGGCGGTGATTCGCCGTAGGCGTCTTCGATACTTGTCAGGTTTGCAGCGCCATGGGTGCGATGTTCGCCGGCCGGGCGCTGCGAGTATACGGGCTCTGGGATGCGACTCTCGAACATCTGCGCTGGCCGTTCGAGGGCCTCCCTGCAGCCGCGCGCGCGGCCAGGGAGCAAGGCCTCATCACAGCCAGGTACGCCCAAGGTGGCGGAGAGGGTGGACACCTGCTACAACGCGCTGCGGCAACTCTCGGAGCAGAATGGGCTCCAGTGCCTCTCGGCGTTCGGCGCCCCCGAGGCGCAGGAGGCCAGGTCGGAGGTGCGCGGCGGCACGAGGCAGGAGGTCGATAAAAGGACCCTCCGTGCGAAGCTGTGCTGAACGGAGGCCGCTGCGAGCCTCCAGGCAAAAGCTGCAGGTCAGGACGATCCTCCAGGAGTCGCTGGACACGATCGTCACGCCTCTCCTGTCACGTTGCTCCCATCGTACTTAAGGACCACATCCCAGAAATAATTTGAAGCACCCGGAAAAGTGTCGAAAAGGTCGGACAGGTGTGTCTCCGAGGGGCCGACACGTGAAAACCCTTGAGTTTCCTTATTTGTTGGGGGGCTCGAAATTCGTTCGGGCGATCAAGGCTAAAGTAGGTTGGAACATCATAGCTCTCCTGATGGAGCTGTTGCCCACGCAGGCCCTCCCTGCCGCTCTCGCCGGAGACCGTGGGCGGCGGCCGGGCGTAGCGTGCCGCGCAGGCGCTCCAGGCGAAGCGGCACGCGCTGGAGGCCGCGGAAGGGGCTCGGGTGCCGCTGACCGCGCTTCTCCCGCCGGCAACCGATGGGCAATTTTTCCACCACCACTATCATATGTAGGACGGGGGAGAGAGAAGGGGGGAATGAGGAGGTCCTCCTCCTCCTCCCCCTCCCCCTCCCCCTCCTCCTCCTCCTCCTCCTCCTCCTCCTCCTCCTCCTTCCCCCTACCCACCCCACTTATGGTGGTGGTGGTGGAACATGGGCCCATCAGCAGCGGTGAGGATGAAGCTGGACAGAACGGAGGCCGCGGAGGAGATCCAGGTGCAGCTGATGATCGTGCTTGTCTTCCCTCGGAACCCCTCCCAGGAGCCCTCGGCAAGATAGCCTACGCCCTGGCGGCGGTCAACGACGCGCGCGTGAACAGACGTCGGCCACCACAGGCGAGTAGGGAAGAACCTCTTCGTGTGGAAGCCGAAAGTGATGTTCGATGACGGCATCCTCCAAACAAAGGGAGGCAACCCGCATGCCGGGCACATCTAGGATGCCGGCTTCGTGAGCTCGCCCCTGGATGCGAACGACCTCAAGGAGCTGCAAGCGTTCGAGCCTCCAGGCTAGCGCGCTTGGACTGTGTCTGAGCAGGCCTGCAGGCTGAAACTTCGATTATTTACTCGGGGTGCTGTCCCATCAATTTTTAGGCTGTGACCCCTGAATGTGAACACCGTGGAAGGTGCCCAAGTGAGCACGTTTTCTGAAAGCGTTCCGCCTGCCCGAATCCTCTTGGCTCCAATTGCCCGCACGCTACGCCGTGCTCCCAGCACTCTGATTCTGAGCGGCGCGTGGGGCGTGGCACGGGCACGACACTGACCGCGCCAGCACACACTCCGCTGCCGGCACGTCACCGTCCGCAGCTACAGATGGCTCCTGCGCGCCCCTGGGGCTCCTGGGCGTCCTGGGGCTTCCTGGGGCTCCTGGATGTCGGGGCGTTGGGTCCTGGAGGGCGTCTGGGCTCGGCCACTGGGCCGCGGGCTCTCTGGTCCTCGGGCCTCCTGGGGTGTGGCCGTCCCCGCGGCGGTGGGGCGCATCCCCGTCCTCGAGATCCCCCCCCCGGGGTCTCGGAGGGCATTCTGCTCCTGTCTCGTGCCCACGCCTTGGGACGCAACCGTGCTCGACACTGCGCGCGGCGCCGCTTTTGGAGCAGGCCCGGACACGCAGGGGGAATAGCAAAAACCTCGTTCCATTCCAGCGTTTTCTCCTGTCTTCTCTCTCTCTCTCTCTCTCTCTCTCTCTTTCTCTCTCATTCGCTGCATTGTAATGCTGGTTCTACATATGTTTCTCTCCCTCCCTCGTTCTCGTTTTCTCTCTCTCTCTCTCTCGTTTTCTCTCTCTCTCTCTCTCTCGCTCTCTCTCTTTGTCTCCCTCTCTCTCTCTCTCTCTCCCCTTCCTCCGTGATTTTTCGTCCTTCTCAAAGCGTGATGTATTCCCTCCTCTTCCTGCCCTCTCGTCTCATCTCCTCCTTTCTATCCGCTTCTCTGTTCTCATCCCTCCTCTTCATCCTGCCCTCCCCGTCCAATATCCCTGATGCACCCCAATCCCTCCATCTGTCCCACCTCTCACTCCGTCCTTCCCTTGGTCCATCCCCCATCCCCCTCCCTCTCCCGTCACTGCCCTTCCTCCTTTTCCCTCCAAGCCCCCCCCACTGCACCCGTGTCCCCACAATGTATGGTCCGTCCCTCCACCTCCCTTTCCTCCCCCCTTCCTCCCTCCGCCGCCTCCTCGCACACTTCCTCAATGCGTTCCTCCGCATTTCCTCACTCCCTCCCTCCCTCCCTCCTCCTCCTGTCGCCTCCCCTCTCCTTCCCTCCTCCCTCAGCCTCCCTCCATCTTCACAACTCCGCCAATTCATCACGCCTCCCCGCCCACCGTTCTTCCCTGCCTCCTTGCCTGCACTCCCCCCTTTGTTCCCCCTGCAGCACCCCCAAACCTCCGACGCCATGCTTTCTCCGCGTGCACCCCTTGACCCTTGCGACCCCCTCCCCAGGATTTGGTCGGGCATGTCCCCCTACAGGCGGACGTTGGACGAAAAATCCGCCGATCCGGCGTGTGAGATTAAGAAGTCTATGCTGAAGCTCTGCTTCAGCATGAGTTTTAGCTCTGCTTGGGAGGGGGGGAGGGGGGGGAGGACGTAATTACCTGACGAATTAAGTGTTCGGTACCTCCCCCCCCCCCCGCTAGCCCCCAGGATGGATGGGGGGGACAGGAGAGAGGGGAGGGGGAGAGGGACAGGAGAGAGAGGGGGGACAGGAGAGAGGCGGGGGGAAAAAAAGAGAGGGGGGGGGAGACAGGAGAGAGGGGGGGGACAGGAGAGAGGAGGGGGGCAAGCTAGGTGCGCGCGCGTCATACCTGACATCCTACCCCTCTCTCCCATCCCTTGCCATGGCGTAGATCCCCTCTCTACTCGCACAGTCGGATGTCTAGCAGGCCAATGATCCCGAAAGGGTGCGCGATGCATTGTAGAGCACGGCATGGCATGGCGTAGAAGAGCACCGCAAAGCGTAGTATCAACCTGGCATTGCATTGCATGCCGTGGCATGGCACGGGAAATGACGCCAACGCTGCAGCGGGAGCACGAGTCGGAACGAACGGAAGCGCGGAAATGAGGCCAGCGCTGCAGCGGGAGCACGATTCGGAACGAGCGGAAGCACGGAAATGAGGCCAGCGCTGCAGCGGGAGCACGATTCGGAACGAGCGGGGCCCGAAAATGAGGCCGGCGCCTCAGCGAGAAAAACTTTTTTGGGGGAAAAAACAAAAAACAAAAAACGCAAGCGAAAACCCTACTCCGGGGAATCCTGTAACAAAACAACAACCCAACCGCCCCACGTGCCTCGGCCTCGGAGGAAAGAGCGACAGCTCGGCGAGGACAAACGCTTTTCCTGGATGCCGGCGCCCGCGCAGCGGGCGAAGTGCCTGGGCGGTCGCATACCGCACAGCTTGCCGTCTCTGCGAGAGACGGCTCCACTATACACCATTGGAAAAAACCGCTGGGCCCCGCGCGCACAGGAGGCACGAGCACGAAGCGGCAATACAGCAAATTACGTGGCAGACGTAAGTACAAGAAGGAGAGGGAGGAAGAAGGGGGGAGAGGGGCGAGAAAAAGGCTGCAGAGGCACTCTCGAGAGGGTTATAGGGCGCAGGCACTGTCAACAACCCAACCGTCCCACCTGCCTCGGCCTCGGCGGAAAGAGCGACAGCTCGGCGAGGACAAACGCTTTTCCTGGATGCCGGCGCCCGCGCAGCGGGCGAAGTGCCTGGGCGGTCGCATACCGCACAGCTTGCCGTCTCTGCGAGAGACGGCTCCACTATACACCAGCACTCGCAGGCCTGCGCTTGAGTCCGCCTCTGCTGGGCGGGGCTCCAAGCCCCTCGCGGAGCACGCTCAAGAGCCTCCGGCTGAAGGTCGCCTTCAGGGCACCAGCGCGGTCCAGGAGGTCGTCGCTCACGGCGTTCAGCGACCGAACCAAGGTCGCTGGCTTCGTGTAGATGCGGCACGACTCCAGAGAGGCCCAGCGCCCCCGTGCTTGCACGCCCTCTATCTTCACTTTGTGGACCACGGCGTCGTGAGACGGGCCAGCATGTCGCAGCCCGTGAGGGATCGCACGGAAACCGAGGGCGGCCGAAGCGGCACGATACTCCTTCTCGAGGTCGGGCAGCTTGAGCATCCTGAACACCCGATCGTTCGGCTGGAGGTCGGCCGCGAGGAGCTCTAGCACCTCGCAGACCCACTGCCTGTCGTGGGCGCCCACGAGCACGCTGGCATCGAAGCGGCGGTTCTTCGCCGGCTTGGCGTCGATCCCTGCTGGCGCCACGGCGATGGTCCAGCCTTGCACCCGCGCCACGGCGCGGTCGCCCCACGGCGCAAGCGGTGAGCTCGAGGCCCTCGGACGGCCGCAGGTAGCAATCAAAGCTGATGGCCCCGTGGGCGGCGATGAGGGCCATGCGCAAGCAATCTTCGCCCACCGCCCGGTCGGAGCGGGCGGAAGCGCTGCAGCGGGAGCACGATTCGGAACGAGCGGAAGCACGGAAATGAGGCCAGCGCTGCAGCGGGAGCACGATTCGGAACGAGCGGGGCCCGAAAATGAGGCCGGCGCCTCAGCGAGAAAAGCTTCTTCTTTTTTCTTGAAAAAACAAAAAACAAAAAACGCAAGCGAAAACCCAACTCCGGGGAATCCTGTAACAAAACAACAACCCAACCGTCCCACGTGCCTCGGCCTCGGAGGAAAGAGCGACAGCTCGGCGAGGACAAACGCTTTTCCTGGATGCCGGCGCCCGCGCAGCGGGCGAAGTGCCTGGGCGGTCGCATACCGCACAGCTTGCCGTCTCTGCGAGAGACGGCTCCACTATACACCACTGGAAAAAACCGCTGGGCCCCGCGAGCACAGGAGGCACGAGCACGAAGCGGCAATGCAGCAAATTACGTGGCAGACGTAAGTACAAGAAGGAGAGGGAGGAAGAAGGGGGGAGAGGGGCGAGAAAAAGGCTGCAGAGGCACTCTCGTGAGGGTTATAGGGTGCAGGCACTGTCAACAACCCAACCGCCCCACGTGCCTCGGCCTCGGCGGAAAGAGCGACAGCTCGGCGAGGACAAACGCTTTTCCTGGATGCCGGCGCCCGCGCAGCGGGCGAAGTGCCTGGGCGGTCGCATACCGCACAGCTTGCCGTCTCTGCGAGAGACGGCTCCACTATGCACCAGCACTCGCAGGCCTGCGCTTGAGTCCGCCTCTGCTGGGCGGGACTCCAAGCCCCTCGCGGAGCACGCTCAAGAGCCTCCGGCTGAAGGTCGCCTTCAGGGCACCAGCGCGGTCCAGGAGGTCGTCGCTCACGGCGTTCAGCGACCGAACCAAGGTCGCTGGCTTCGTGTAGATGCGGCACGACTCCAGAGAGGCCCAGCGTCCCCGTGCTTGCACGCCCTCTATCTTCACTTTGTGGACCACGGCGTCGTGAGACGGGCCAGCATGTCGCAGCCCGTGAGGGATCGCACGGAAACCGAGGGCGGCCGAAGCGGCACGATACTCCTTCTCGAGGTCGGGCAGCTTGAGCATCCTGAACACCCGATCGTTCGGCTGGAGGTCGGCCACGAGGAGCTCTAGCACCTCGCAGACCTACTGCCTGTCGTGGGCGCCCACGAGCACGCTGGCATCGAAGCGGCGGTTCTTCGCCGGCTTGGCGTCGATCCCTGCTGGCGCCACGGTGATGGCCCAGCCTTGCACCCGCGCCACGGCGCGGTCGCCCCACGGCGCCAGCGGTGAGCTCGAGGCCCTCGGACGGCCGCAGGTAGCAATCAAAGCTGATGGCCCCGTGGGCGGCGACGAGGGCCATGCGCAAGCAATCTTCGCCCACCGCCCGGTCGAGGAAGTGGTCGAGCACGAGCAACACCAGCTCGACCGCAGGCGGGTCGCGGCAGTGCTCAGGGGACGACCTCGCGAAGGCCAGGATGGACAGCCGCGTCTTGGGCAGCGGGTCGGGGGAGCGCCGAGGCCAGTCGTTGACGAAGGCGACCCCGTGGAACGCGTACCTCGCTGCGGTGGCCGCGTCGCCGGCGCGGTAGAGGTCCTCCACGTAGTCCACCATGATGCGGCCCCAGGCGTCGTAGTCGTCCTTCTTGGGCAGCCGCCCGACCGCGTGCGCCACGGCGGCGTAGCACTGCTCGTACCGCTTGCGGGTCGCGGCCGCCACCACGAGCCTGCGGAGGAACCCTGGCTCGGTGAGGTCACGACGCCGGGCGCGCTGCCCACGGCGCCGCTGACGGCCGCTAGCGCCGGTGCTGCTCAAGGATGCTGAGCTCGGCGCCAAGGTCGAGCCCGTCCCAGTGCTGGTCCGCCCCCTCCCACTCGAGCCGCGCGTGTCTCGGGGCCGTCGGGAATGCCAGACGCCGTCGGCCGTCGGCCGAGCCTGCAGCCCTGAGGAGCGCGTCCTCCCAGCGGGCCTCCAGGCAGGGGCGGCCGGGGCAGCGCCGCGCCCGCGTCGGGGCGGCATCCCGCAGCACTCCTGCAACGGCTCTGCAAAGGTCAGGAGGGCACGCAGCAGCCAGCGACGTCCGCCACCGCCAACCTCACGAAGGATGATGCACTTTCCCCTGGAGCACGACGTGCTGGAGGCAGCCTAGGCACCGCCGCGCCGCGGAGCCGAAGTGCTCGAGGTTCGAGGCGAGCCCGGTCGGCTTCTTCCACGCGGCCCCGTAGGCGCACTGGTCGACCACGTGGAGCTCGCACTTGAGCCGGCGGAGCTGACGCACGAGCGGTCGCCACTGCCAGAGCCTCGACGCCCGCGGGTTCTCCAAGACCACGCGCACGCCATGCCGAGCGCAAACGTCCAGGACGCGCACGGTGAAGCGCGCACAGGCCAGCCCAGCGCGGCCAACGGCTCCCTCGCGCCGAACGTGCCTAGCCGCGCTCCAGCGCGTGCAAGGCGTGCCCAACGCGACGGCCCAGACCAGCCCCGCCTCGATCCAGCCGACGATAACATCCGCGATCTCACGGCTTCTGACGTCGAAGTGCGACCCCAGCTCGAGGTCGACGGGCACGGCGACGGCCAGGCCGAGCGCGGCGACGCAGGCGGTGAGCCGCATGCACCCCGCGAAGAGCTCCAGGAAGTACTGCTGCTGCCGAGGCGGCCGGCGGTCGCTGGGCTCCCGCGGCGGCCTGTCTCGCAGACGGCCTGGCGGCTCCCGCTCGAGCGGATCTGGCCCGCGGGCGGGGGTGCCAAGGGCGCTGAGGGCAAGCTGGCCTGGCGCCCCGCAGAGCGCGGCCCTCGGCCGCCCGGCGCCCAGCTGGCGAGCCGCCACGCCGCGGCGGACCTCGCCTGGCCGGAGGTGGGGCAGCCTGCTGCCGTAGTCGCTGGGGTTGCTGCGCGTCTCGATGTGGCGCCGCGCCCAGCGCACGTTGGCCGCCACCTGCCAGGCTCCCGCGCGTCTGACCAGCGGCAGGAGGTCCCACGTGCGCGACCTGCCTCGCCCAATGGCCAGGACCTCGGGCATGTTGTCACCGAGAGACAGGACGACGGACGAGTGGTGGTCCGGGTCGCCACAATACTCCTGGAGCCCCATGATCGCGGCCCGGGCCTCAAGGTTGCGAATCTTGTCCGGCTTCCTCCACTTGCCGATGACCACGGCTTCCCACCGCCGCGGATCGCCCCAAGAGGCGCTGAGGGTCGGGACCCGCCCGACGACCTCCACCAGCGGCTGGCGCTCGGGCACGCACCGCGCCCTCGCGTCGGCGACGTCCCGCAGCAGGTAGTCGCGCGCGAAGTCGGTGAGGGCACCCTCCAGCACCGCCTCGGGGCCGCCCGGCAGGGCGCCCAGGAGCTCTCGCCTGCGGTCGAGCCCGAGCGACTCCGGCTCAGGCCCCCGAAAGCGCCAACGCTCCAGCGATGCTCCGCCCGAGCTCCACGACGGCGAGCGGCAGCAGCCCCTGGATGATGCGGAGCTCCTCCAGCGTCGCGGTGTCGAGCCTCCTCGCGGGCCCCGCCCCGTCTCCGATGAAGCGGTAGACGAAGCAAAAGCAGGAGAGCAGCTCCCGCCGCGCCGAGAAGTGGTCGACGAGGTGCCCCACCACGCGGCGCATCTGCGACGGCGCCAGCGCCGGTCGGAGGATGAGCTCGTCGAGCGCGAACCACAGCCGCCACATGCGCCGCCGCCGGGGTAGCAGCATGCGCCTCCTCCCGCGGATCTCGCGACCCACGAGCTCGAAGTCGGGTCGGGGCTCCTGCTCCTCGTGGAGGACAAACCCGAGCCGCAACAGCTCGGAGCGGAAGGCGTCGTAGCCGCGCCGTGCGGCCTCTGGCGATCCAGCGATGATGTTCCCGTTGTCGACGTGCGGCGCGATGACCGCCGAGTCGCGGCAGAAGGGCGGCGGCGGCCCCCAGTCGGCGAGCGTGGTCGCGGGCTGGCCGAGGCTGATGAGAGCCCGGCGGGCCGCTGCCTCGAGCGCGTCGTGGCAGAAGAACAGCGCCCAGCACCAGCCCATCGGCAGCCCGCCAAAGCAGGCCCAGAGGCGGTCCTCGGGCCCGACCTCCACGAAGCACGCCTTCTCGTCGCTGTAGACGGAGGTGACCCCGGCCTCGGCCGCGGTGAAGGACTCCCCGAGAGAGAACCAGCTGGCGACGGACCCCACCCTGAACTGGTAGAAGCCGCCCTTGAGGTCCATGCCTGCGCAGGCGACCTCCAGCGCCGCGTCGGCCCCGCCCTCGAAGCCGAGCGCCTCCGCCGAGAGCTCGCCCCACTCGTCCGAGAGCACGAGGTTCCCCAACGCCCCAGGCGTCGCCAAGTGCGACTTGGGCGCCCGACGGTGGAGTTGGTTCGTCGGGCGGCAGTCCAGGACCAGCCTGATAGCGCCTTCCTTCTTCTTGACGAAGAAGGCCCCGCACTCTGCTCGGGCACGGAGCCGCCAGGCCACGAGCCCGACCTTGTCGAGGCGCCGGATGAACTCCCGTCGAGCTGCGCCTGGCCGTGCGAACTGCTTGTCCCAGTGCGCCTTGACCGGCGCGTCCACCGAGGCGAGCTCGTCGGGCGGGAGAACGATGAGGTTGTCCGGGTCCTCGAGGTACCTGCGGCACTCGTCGCCCGCCACGTCCAGGGCGCCCAGCGGCACGGAGGCCCGCTCGAGCACCTTGAGCTTCGAGGGGTCGTAGTCAGCCTGGGCGGAGTTTCCGTCCAGGTCGTAGATAGACTTACACTGCGCCAGCTCGGCCAGGGCGCCCTCGGGGAACTCCTCCGCGACGACGGGCGCAGGCACGAACTGCTTAGCTGCTCTTGCAACGTTGCACAACATCGCGTCCTGCACGGGCGCGATGTCAGCATCAAAAAGACGGCGAGGCTCCTCCGCGCGAAGAACCCTTCCCGGCTGGCAGCGCGCCATGGCGTTGAGAGACGCCACGGCCCCTTCGACCAGCGCCTCGGTCTTGGCTCGCCGGCGCTGCTGCCGAGCAAGATGGCGAGCGCCACCCCGACACTCCGCTGCCTGTCGAAGGCGAAGCGGCGGCGGAAACGGCCCGCCCCCCGCGACCATGACGACGCCGCCGGAGGAGAGCTCCAGAACGCCTCGACTGACGAGGCTAGCCTTTGTCCTTGTCCTTGTCCTTGTTGTTCTTGTCCTTGTCCTTGTGGCCCCGGCGCTTGTCCTCCTCCTCCTGGCACGGGCGCTGCTGCTTCATGGTGATGGCCGCGGTCTTCTGCTCCTCGGCCGTCCACCGCGCGAACTCCCCCGAGAGCACTCCCCCAGACGAGTCCAGGGTCGACATGGTCATCAGCTCGGTCCCGCGGAAATCGGGTTTCTTGGGGTTTCGCTTCGTCGCCTGATGAATCTGGAGGATCAGGCACCCGATCATCTCCGCCGACGAGAACTGCCCCAGGTTGAGCTGGTCGAAGCTCAGCATGTGGTGGAGGATCGTCATCAGGTCTCTGTGCTTCATCGCCACCGGCGACTCGGGGTTCACCCCCGACGCGCGCACCCAGTAGTCGTGGAATCCCGCCAGCTCCTCCTTGGCCGCCCTCGCTGCCAGCAGCACCTCGCGGATCGCGGACGGCGCCGCCGCGGGGAACGGCCAGTCGCTCGGCGCCTTCCCCGACTCGAAGAACATCATCTGGGTGAGCCCCTCCCGCATCGCGAGGTACCTCGCTCGGCCGACCTCGCGCTTCACCGAGAGCGCACGCGGGTCCCGTCCAGGCCCCGTCCTCTTCTCCTCTCGCCACTCGTCGAGGTCCTGGTCGCCGACCTTCTCCACGTACGTCCAGGAGGTCTCGCCGTCCTCCTCCACCTCCGCGAGCCCAGCAGCCCCCTTCGCCAGCAACCTCAGCGGGTTCCTGGCAATGTCCGCCGGCACCGTCTCCGCGAACTTCTCGTACGCCGTGTCGGCGAAGCGCCAGTCGGCCGCCAGGCCGGCGGCGGCCGCCGCCGCGCCCGGCTCCGCGGGCGCCGCTGCCAGCACGTTGCCCAGCGCGTCCGCCTCGAGCCTCACAGCCGCCAGCTCCTCGTCCGTCGGCATCTCTGCCGCGTACAGGTTCCCGCGCACCCGCGCAGGTGCTGGCGCCCGTCTCGGGATCGGCACCACGATATGCTGGGCCAGGTTCACCACCACCACGTCCAGGTCGGGAGTCCAGCCCACCCAGCGTCCATCCGCCAGGCGGACCCGCAGGACCCTCACATGCCACCTGAAGTTCGGGTCCTCGTCGAAGTTGACCGCCACCTGGGGCTCGGGGATGTCGAGCGACAGCCGCGCGGCTGCTGCTGCCGCCGCCATCGTACCTCACGGCCAGCACTAGCGGCGACGCGACCTCCATGCGGCCTCCTCCAGGCCGGGCTCCACGCCCCAGGCCGAAGAGACCGACGAGCGAGGCGAGCGCGGCGCAGACGGCGACGCGCCAGCTCCGGCGCCGCGGCCGGTGGGCGCCTCCTCCAGCGCCGCGAGGCCGGGTCGGAGCCCCGGCTGCCGGGCGCCCCTCCGGCACCCCCGCGTCCAGACAGCTCCGGCGGCGAAGCCCGCGGCTGCCGCGAGCCTGCTGCCCAGCGCGGCCGAGAGCGAGAGCCCCGGCCGCTGCTGCCCGGCCTCGCACGCCGGGCACTCCAAGCCCTTGCAGTCGCAGGTGACCGCTGGGCACACTGGCGCCGCCGCCGGCCCGGGGCAAGCCCCGCACGTGAGCCGTGGTTCGCACACGCAGGCCGGGCAGGGCGGCGCGTCTGGCCGCACGGCCCACCCGCCTATGGCAGAGGCAGCCAGCTGGTTGGCGAAGCTTGCGGCCGCAGTGACAATCTCGTGTACCATCCGCTGGGATGGAAAGACTCGAGAAAAAGGCTGCAGAGGCACTCTCGCGAGGGTTATAGGGTGCAGGCACTGTCAATACGCGGGGGGAGGGGCTAATACTTTCTCAAACCGTCATCAGGGGAAGAGGGAGAGTAGTATTCATATTGAGTAATTGTAGAAAGGAGAGAGGGGGTGGCGGACAGGAGAGAGGGGGGGGGACAGAAGAGAGGGGGGGGGGACGGGAGAGAGGGGGGGGAGAGGGCGGGGTAGACAGGAGAGAGGGGGTGGGGGCCAGGAGAGAGGGGGGGGGGGGGAAAGGAGAGAGGGGGGGACAGGAGAGAGGGGGGGGACAGGAGAGAGGAGAGGGGGTGGGGGGGGCCGGGATCATCACCATCTCCATCACCATCACCATCACCATCACCATCAGCATCAGCATCATCATCATCATCATCATCATCATCATCATCATCATCATCATCATCATCATCATCATGATCATTATCATCATCATCATCATGATCATCATCATCATCGTCACATCACCATCACCATCATCACCAACATCATCATCATCATCATCATCATCATCATCATTATCATCATCAGCAGCATCAGCATCATCATCATCATCGTCGTCATCAAGATCATCATCGTCAGCGTCAGCATCAGCATCAGCATCAGCATCAGCATCAGCATCAGCATCAGCATGATCATCAGCATCAGCATCAACATCAACATCACCATCACCATCACCATCACCATCACCATCACCATCACCATCACCATCACCATCATCATCATCATCATCACCACCACCACCACCACCACCACCACCATCATCATCATCATCATCATCATCATCATCATCATCATCATCATCATCATCATCATCATCATCATCATCCGGAGCGCCCCAGATCGGCGGCACTGGCCAGAGGCCACTAGAATAAGAATTCCTCAAACAATGCTTCTAATTAGTCGAAAAGTAAAAGATAGTCGTCCCGCGACTATCTGTTTACTATCTTTGAATGCTCCTCCTGTAGAGGGGCACGCCCGACTGAACCCCAGGACCGCCCTTTCATGCCAAGCCGTCTTTGAAGGGTGTGGGGGCCTGGCAAGGGCCCCAGGGCGAAACTTGCCGAAACACACAACTCGGCGGTGGACAAACCTCCCTTTAGTAAACCACCCTTCCGTGAAAACGGCCTGGGACCGAAACCGACGGACCTGGACCCGCAAGAACGACGGCCGCGACGCCCTCTCGCGAACCGGAAACGGCCAATTCGCGAATCGACGTGTCAGGGCAGGAGGTCTGCCGACCCCCGAAGCGCGAGGGGGTCTGGGATTGCCCCCGGCTGCACGCAGGCGTGCCCGTTGGCGCGCGCCGTGCCGATCGCTGCACGCAAGGAGCAGCCGATCGGCCCCCGCCCGCGCTCCCCGCGCGCCGCGAACCCGAGGTCACTCGGGGGGGGATCGCTCTCGCGTGCGGCTGGTGCACCCACCCCCCACGGGTACGAGCACGGCGCCAGTGCACCGCACCATGTTTGGACTCCGCCCCGCTCGAGCGCGGTACGGAGCACATCTTGCCGGCTCTGGTTGGCCGAAGAAGCCGTGCCCCGTACCATTCACGGGCCGAAGATCGACGACGCCTGGGGAGGGGCCAACGCGGTATGGTGCACACAATGGGAACCGCGCGTATATACACTGAGGCATCTTGGCCCTGTCCCATGGGGCTTCGCAGAAACGCCACGGGATAACGTACAGTATACAATTTTCTGGCCCGCTCTCCAGGCGACAGGTGCTCAAACAGAAATATATACACACCGTTTTTGGGCCGCAGACTTGCCACCAAGCGGTGGACAAACATAACATGGCACAGTGGACATGGTCCTGCGATGCGGGAATTGATCCACATCCACCGCCTGGAAAAAGACTTCCTGGTGCCCTTGGTAGAGGCCTCCTAGATGGGGTCCGAGTAGATGGGGTCAGAGAATTGCACCGCATCGCCAATACATCGGCGACGCTGGCGCGGTGAAAATAGGGCTCCACATCGAGCCGCATCGCCGATGCGTCGGCGATGCGGCGCGATCCTCCGACCCCATCCACTCCGACCCCCTCTAGGAGGCCTAGACTTGGCGGGTATGGATATTTATTGGTCCCCAGATTCGGGGGCGCGCAAACATGGGTTAGCGATCCATGGATTTGGCGCGTTGTCGCCTAATCCATGGATCGGGGAAGGTGCCCTCCCCGAAATGCGGCCTATCGTTCGGCGGCAGGAATCCGCGATTTCCAGTGGAAACGGGACCCGTCGCTAATCCACGCCCCCTTAATCTATGTTTGCGATCGCCTGACAGATGCCCGAAAATATCCATATCCAACGCCTGCGAAGAGGTCTGCGCAGATTGATCATCCCCCAAGGCGGCGGCTCTGGATAAAAGTCCCCGCCTCGGAGGGGGATTATCTCAAGATCCACCGCCTGGGGGATCGACATCCTCGCGGACCTCCACAGGCGGTGGCTGTGGATATATATATATATATATATATATATATATATATATTCGGGCCCTCGGGGGCCAACATCTATCCACATCCACCGCCCGTCAAGGGCACCAAGACGTCGGTTCCCAGGCGGTGGACATGGACAAGTTCCCGCCTCCCGGCCCCGACACGAGCCGCCCGCGGAACGGGCCTGGCCCGCGGGGTCGGGGCCCTGCACGTCCCAGCCGGTCCTGCGCGGGGGGGGGGGGCGGGGAGCTCGGCGGCCGCTGCGCCGGCACCCGCCCGTGCACGCGCCCGCCCCCTCCGGCTGGGAGGTCGTCGCCCCCGCCCTCGCCCGTGCCGCCCGCCTCCCCCTTGGGGGGGGGCACCGCCAAAAGGGGCGTGGTCAAGAGGGGGAGGGGTCGCAAATCATGGCCCGAGGGATTTGCGCGGACGAGGACGGGGGCCCGGGGGCCGTGTTGAAAGAAGAAGAAGAAGAAAAAGAAGACGAAGAAGAAGGAAACAAATACGTAATAAGAAGAAGAAAAAGAAAGAGAAAAAGAGAAGGAGAAGAAAAAGAAAAGGAGAAGAAAGGGGCCATGAAATCCGGGGAGGCATCGTGGCCTCAGCCGTGTTATCCCGCCCCCGCCTGGCCATCAATCCACTCGTGGCCGCCCCGATCCCCACCCCCCTGGCATCTAGGCGTCGCAATGACAGCATCACTCGGAGGTTGCCAGAGAGGTCGTAGCTCAAGACGGCCGCAGGCTTTCCAGGGAGGCCCCAAGGGCCCCTCACGGGGCATCCTCGGGGCGGAAGGATGGGTCAGAAGGCTCGGGCGAGACCTCGGGATGGGGCCCCCTCCGACGGCGCCTGGAGCACGACTGGCGGTTCGGCATGGGCTCGAGAGCCCCAACTTCCTCTTCGCTCCGTTGACGGTCGGGGCCCTCTCGCATTCCCCTTGCATTCCTCCGACCTTTCCCTCCCGGACGCCACTCTCTCGCCGTTGTCCCCATCCACCATACCAGCCACAGCCATCCCCCCTCCCAGGAATATCTGCAGCTTGAATCGAAAGCCCGACGAAACTGCCACGAGTGCACGTCGCACGCGTGCACGATCGTCACGCACGCGCGATGTGCGACGCACTCGCGTACGAATTCGTTTCATGGCAACTGGGCCTTTCTCGTGCCAGCGCATCCGTAAGTACGAGCTTCCGCCCTGGTCGCACGACCCAGCCAACTCGATCATGGCGAAAGCATGTCGAAATGGAGTGTTGCTGATAAGACGTATTGCTGGTGCTGCGAATGATTGATGGGACAACTCAGGCGGGTTTTTGTATCTGAACTGTGTCGGTGGCGCTGGCAATTAGTGGCGTGCGTGAATGTTGCGAAACGCAAATGAGGTGTGCCGTGGGGACCCTTTGCCATAGAAATGTGTTAGCGACGCTGCTTACCAGCGTGCTTCGTCGAAAATGCACGTGCGTGGTGATTTACACCATAAGCAATTCAACTCCGTTCCCCCTTCACCACTGCCGATATTCTGAACTGCTTGGGTCGGCTTCTCACTCTTGTGGACGACTGGCAACGTTGCTCTCTGCGATCACACATCTCCTGGTTGCTAGCATGTGAAAGCGCAGCAGCCGGTCCCTTTGAAAGCGGCAAGGAATTTTCAGCGCCCCTCAAACGGAGACTCCATTGACGGGTACTTTGGACAGTGACCCAGCGAACCCAACCCTTCCCGATGTGGGCAACGCTGCAATGCCAGAAAGAGGCCCCAAAAAGACAACCTGCGGCAAAATTTCAAAATACCCGGTAGTAGTAAGTACCCGTTACGGTGCCGTTGAGATTTATTGCCCCCACCATGCCAGTACCCCTCTCACTCCCCAGTGTTCCCATCCCTCGCCACACATTCCCTGTCACTCCCCTCTCGGCTCTCCACCTGCCCATACCCCCAAGCATGTGCTGCCCCCTGTCCCGCTTCCCCCGCCCCTGCCCCTCACCCGCCGCCCATTCGGACCCTCCTGAAGATCCGCGTCGCGGATGCCCTTCACAATTGCCAACTGCTTGTTCGGAGATCGCACCACCCTCAAACTAACTCAAGGGCAAATGGGAACCCGAGTTGCAATACTTGATAGAGGAGACGACGAATGCACCTTGTCCGATGACTGCATCATGAATCACGCGCCGGCATTGCTGCACCGTCAAGCGCCACGCTCATTCCCAGAAACTACGATCTAGCACTGTCATCACGAAAGCCTGATACCGCCCCCCGCCCCCCACCACATCCGGTGCCAATACAGAATGCAAGCCGCTGGTCAAACCAACTCATTGCTCTATTCCATCGTTGCACCAGATTGCTCGACAAAAGACCGACAAACTCCTGGCACATTGAACGCAATCGCAACAATCGCCTTTGAAGAAAACACGTGAATTGCGAACGCAAAGACTACCTGCTTTCAAAGCAACTTAGAAGACTATCATCAAATCTACTGCACCCAACACAACGCAATTATGTCCAATGAATCGAGACGCGCGGCAACGTTCACCGCCTTTCCAGGAGTAGTGCCAGAATTACGCATGTACCCCGTACACGTCACCAGAGACAACAAAGGATAGGCTGAGCACCTGGTACCCGTGAAAAATCACGGCGCATCGCATGCCGCAATTTGGGCCTTGGAGCAAGAGCAAACGATGCAAAGCGCATTGGAGCCCGGTGCCCGGAATGGATAGCAGACAGTACGACTTACAACAAGACGTGAACTTGAAGAACATATACACGGGTTCACAAGCCCAAGACGTTTAGGTCGGCACGCTGGACTTTTGTTATGTTTTGCCGTGCGTGTCGCCGCGATGGGGAACCCGTGGCACTGACTGCACGGCCACGTCCCGAGACGGCCTCCCGACAGCAGCCCGTCAACGGATGTCTACGCAGTGTGGTCGCTGATCGCACTTCTATATACCGGCTCTCAAAACGATGCGGTTTCCGAGAGAACTCTAAATAATTTACTCGTTCTGGGAGCCCACTCTGGCCGGAGAAATTGAAGGGGCCCTGGGACACACAAATAAATAGACACAAATAGCAGGGTTCCCCTTTTTTCATATCTTTGGGGTTTTCGTCTTCCCCCCCACTCCCCATATTTTCGCACATTTTCGTGGGAATCGAAGATTAATTGTGTCTGTGTGTTTTTCCCCTCCGGAATGAATACGCACACTTGTAAGGTCGGCTGGGCAAGCGTTGGAACCCTGATGGAAGCAAAATATACAACACACCCATAGCCCCCCCCTTACAAACGTGCAACACACATCTTAAGCTATGTGTCGTCGTCGCTATTTGGACACCCCCCACAGGAGCACGGAACGACGGCACCACCACAATGGTCATGGGGAAGAGGGGGTCCTCATGGTGGTGTGGCGCCGTTGCTTTTTGGCACCCCGCTCGAGACACCTCGTATCCCCAGCTCGGGAACGCATCGCGGACATCATCGACGGGGGCGGCCATGCTAGCGGTGCTGTTGTCGTCTCTCCTTCCTCCGACTGGGGATGCACAGAGGATGATGAGACGAAGGCAGGAGAAGTACCGATACCGATGCTCCCCCGACCTCTTCCAAGGTGCGCTCTGACCAGAATCTCGAGGCGAATCCAGCGGTGGTCCCAGGAGGCCCGAAGAAGGGGAAACGAGGCCAGGGTAGGGGCGTCGGCACCTTCCCAGACATGCGACGTCCTGATTTGTTTAGGACGGCGTCCCTGGACGTCCCGACCCTTTCCCCGGGACCAATTTCTCGTCCTGAGTCGTTTCTTGACGGTCATGGGGTCCGGCGAGGGCCCCCCGGGGCCGAAAATAGCCAAAAACCCCCCGTCCGGATTTGTTTTACGACGCCATCGTGTCTGGGTTTTCCTCCTCCGAGAGGAGGATGAGCTCGACAGTCTCTGGGAGCAGGCGGAGAGACTCCCCGAGCAGGCGGAGAGACTCCAAGAAGCATCCCTGGGGACTCTGACCCACGTCAGCGTCGTCGACGTCGCCGCCGCCGCCGTCGTCGCCGTCGTCGTCGTCGTCGACGTCGTCGTCGTCGTCTCCCTTCAGGGTCGGTGGCACTGGCCGTCAGGCTCCCGCGCAATCGGAAATCTTTCGGAGCCCACGCGCGTGGAGGACGTAAAAATCGGGCACTGCGGCTGATGGGCGTGTTGTCCACCACCACCACCACCATCAGTTGGCGGGGGAGGGGGTCCTTCTCCTCCTCCTCCTCCTCCCCCTCCTCCTCCTCCTCCTCCTCCTCCTCCTCCTCGTCCTCCCCTCCTCCTCCCTCCTCCTCCTCCTCCTCCTCCTCCTCCTCCTCCTCCTCCTCCTCCTCCTCCTTCCCCCCTCCAACTTCCGGTTGTGGTGGTGGCGGTGGTGGTGGTGGTGGAAAACAGGCTCATCAGCGGCTGCTCCCCGAGCAGGCGCTCCATGGCGAACCGTCCTCCTCCCGGGCCCGGGCCGTGGGCCGCGACCGCCTACCCGGCAGCCGACGCTCTCGGGCTCGGCCTCGCCGGCCCCTTATGGCAAAATATCCCCTTTTGCAGCGTCGTCCTTTGAGCAGGGACCGACCGTCCCGGCATTCTTATAGGCCTACCTCGAAATGTTCTCATAACCCAAACATGCTCTAAAAACCAAGGCAATGTTCTTAGAACATAAGCACGAGGTGCTGAAACAGGACAGTCACGGCCAGAAATGTTCTAAGAGCATTTCGTGGAAACCACAAAAGGTTCCTGGAATATTGCCAGGTAGGCCTATAAGCAGGCCAGGACGTTTCGCCACTGCTTGACTTTCGAACTCCCCTCCGGCTGCATACGTTTTGGGGCGAGGCGAGGGAGACGTCACGGAGGGGGACGGTTTGCCAGGGGTCGGCCAGGCTACCCCTGACGGTCGCCCTCAAGTGGAACGCGCGCGCCTCGAAACCAGCAGCGAGTCTGATCCAAGACGAGCGAGAAGTGCCGCCAATTGGGCGACGATTGAAAACGTGTCTTACGCGATGACGCAGCGACCTTACGCGGCGGCTCACGCAGGCCGCCGGCGCGGCACGCCACACTGGAGACGAGGGCGCTTACGCTCAGCCTTACGCGGGCAGCCTACGCGTCGATGTCGGCGAAAACGAATATGTTTATCTGCGCCGCTCAAAAGGAGAGCGCGCGCCTCGAAACCATCAGCAAGTCATACCCAACACAAGCGAGAAGTGCCGTCATTTGTGGCCCTGTCCGCGCGCCGACCCTCTTGAGACCCCAGCAGACAGGCAAAAAAACAGCCTGAGCAGAGGTCCGCGCAGGCATCTTGGGTCGGCGCAAGGCGTCCAACGACGACCCGACACGTCCGGGCGCATCTCCGAGGTGGTGACTACGTTGATGCAAGTCTCTTTTATTTCTACCGTTCCTTCTGTCTCTGCCCCTAACCTCTAGCCCCCCTCCCCCCCCCCCCCCCCCGCATCGAGGGTTTCTACAGGTGCGCCAGGTGCCAGAGACCGATTCAAAAGAAATCCGCTCTGGACGGACACTGGATTCGCCCCCTGACCCCATCTTGGGCTGGCCCCATCCACTGCCCGGCCCCCTCGGCAATTGCAAAGATGGGGCCCTGAGTGAGGCATCGGGCGGGGGGAAGTGAGGGAGGGAGCGAAGGAGAAGTGAGGGAGGGAGGGAGGGAGGGAGGAGCAGGAGGAGGAGGAGGAGGAGGAGGAGGAGGGAGGAGGGGGAGGAGCAGGGGGAAGAGGAGGAGAAGGTTGAGGATGAGGGGGGGGGGGGGGGGGGAGGAGCAGGGGGCGAGGGGGGGGGGGTGGAGGTGGAGGGGGAAGGGGGAAGAGGAGGGGGAGGAAGAGGAAGAGGACGAAGAGGAGGCGGAGGAGGAAGAGGAGGAGGAGGAGGAGGAGGAGGAGGAGGAGGAGGAGGAGGGAGAGGAGGAGTTTTTTTTCCACCGCAGGCGCAAACGCCAAATCCATGTGTCAGATCCGCACTAAACATCTCAATGCAAAGGGGGCCGTGCAGCCAACGTGCAGGGAGGGGGGGAGAGGCAGCAGCAGAGGCAGGCAAAGAGAGGCGGCGGCGGGCACTCTGCTCCGAGTGCGCATGATCCCTGGCGGGCGCGCCCCCCCAGGCACACAGAACAAAAGGGGATCAACGCTCGAGCATCCGCCCCATGCCACGCGCACTCCACGGCTGACCGAGGACCCAACCAACACCGCAGCAAGCAAGAGCAGACAAAAGGGGCACGCCCCAAAAAACGAGAGCGCAACACAGAGAGGGAGGGAATACCTGATGGCAGGCCGCCACAGCGCCTCGAACATCGTCGGGAAACTGAGGGCGAGCGGGGAACACTCCCTCGCTCCCCCGCGCGGGGCGGCAGCCGGGGTGCCTCGAACTTCGTCGGGAACCTGAGGGCGGAGGCGGGGCGCAGAAGAGGAGAACGACCTCCTCCGCGCCAGACGCAACGGGTGTCTGGAGGCGCCGCGGCTTGGTGTCGCGGGAAGGCCACCCTACCCTACCGAAGCAGCGAACGACCCACGGCCAAGCGAACCAGACCGCCCGCCCGTCGGGGAACCTGCAGATCACGGACACCAGGAGAGAAGCACAGGCAAGGCGGCAGAGAGAGGCGGGGGGGGCGGCGCGGCAAGAGAGGCACGCTCTCCCGCGCACCGCCCAGTCTTCGCCTGCAGGCGGAGAGGTCACAGAGAGCACTGACAGGCTCTCACAACCCAGGCTACAACACGGGGCCCTGAATTAACAAGAAGAATCAGTGCAGAAACGGCACAACAGAAAGTCAACCTCGGAAAACCAGCCAGCCAGCCCGAGAGACCCACAAGGGTCCCATCACACTCTGACAGCATCATGCATGGACCTAAATCTAGAGGGGCCACAAGGAAAAGGGGGAACAAAAAGAAGAGGGGCACGGCAACTCAGGAGAGGGGAGGCACGGCAGGAGGAGCAGGGGAGGCAGGGGGAGGGGCGGCAGCAGCAGCAGCAGGCGCCCGCAGAGCACGTAGGGCCTCGTTAAGCCTGGGGTGCCGACGGGACAACTGCCGAAGCCTGGCTTTAATCAGGAAGTCCCCAGGCTGGACCGAACCCGTCCTGCGAGCATTGTGCGCTGCCAAAAAAAACATCTATTAAAACACACCCCCACTCGGTCCCGTGACCGTCCCCACTGTGGCCCCAGACAACAGAGCGTGAGGAGCCAGTCCTCACCCGTGAGAGCCTCGGCCCAGGTCCTCAGAAGTCCACCACGGGGGAATATGTCAGTCAACCCAGCCTTCAACTTGGGGCACACGCGATAATGCCTCATATCGTCATTGGCCACATCCAGAGGACACCCAAAGGCACAGCCCACCACCGTGGTATGCAGACGACTAGAGGTACATACTCCTCGGCAGAGCACTCTAAGGACCCCCGTGACGAGGTGCATCGTGCTGTCCTTCTCCACTTTGCGCATCCTTTGGGCAAGCTCCTGAAAGTCAGCAACAGTAAAACGGTCGGGGCCCACCCACTTGGACACCCTCTGCACCATGGTGCGGAGGGGAACAGTGGGGTCGCGGAGTCCTCTGAGGGATTTCTTGGGGATGGGTTCCAGGGTCGGGATCGAGAAATTGCCTACTTCATTCACCGTCGTCCTGATCCAGGAAGACTTCCACCAGTGGCCAGCTCAGTCGAGCAGGAATGAAGTTATCGTCATCCAGGGAAACCGTCAAGGACTCCATCTCATACTGGACAGCATCAATACTGGAGCAGGACATCAACACCCGAAACTTGATAGCCTTCGAAAAACAATCGATGTCCAGGCACTCTAGAGAGGCTCCCAGCGCACGCAAGCCCGTCAGCATCTCTCTCGAGAAGGCATGGCGGGGACCAGCAGTGATCACCTGAAGGGCCTCATTATACGCTTTCCGAAGAGCCGTAGTCACAGGACAGAGTTGTAGCTGGTACGCCAATATCGACATGCAGTGCGAGTGAAAAGACGAATAGTCTGAGGAAGTCCTAGCCCAAGCCCACGGAGCCTCCGAACCGTCATCCAGAACTTGGGAATGGTATTGCTCCATACTTTATCCAAAGCACCAGGCCCAAGCCAAAATCCCAGGTACAAAACAACGCGAACAAACCCAAGGCGATGATACTCACTCCCCTTGGCTCGAAGGTGGGCAACTAATCTATCAGGATCAAGCGAGCCAATCACCAATACCTTACATTTAGGAATGTTCAACCCCAGTCCTACCGCATGTTCCAACTTACGGAGGAGCGAAAGCGTCGGCTGAAGGTCCGTCAGGATGTTGGGAAGGCAGAACGAGAGATCATCAGCGCATGCTCTAATTCGGGGGACCTGGCCAGTGAGCCTGGACCTCATCCAGCGCAATACTGGGTCTAGCGCACGACGCATCGCAGGATTGCCGCACACCACGTTCCACCGAAAACTCGATACCAATAGTCCCAGGGAAGTTGATAACAGCCACATTGTCACGGCAGAGCTCACGAAAAACAAAAAAAAAACTTCACCAGGAACACCCATAGCATCCAAGACCGCTAGGAACCAGGAGACGATCAGAGAGGGGAACGCAGCCTTAAAGCCCGTGAAGAGAATTCAAGAGCGACCCCCACCAGTAAGCATCTGACGGAGACACCACCATTCAATCTCAACCACGTTGTCAAGGAGCCCACGCCGCGCGACCCCCCCTCGCTGGATCGCGTCGATCACGGTCGGAGCAGCCCGCTGGAGGCCGATGGAGAACGCGTCAACCAGGAGCTTCGCATCGGCGTTCGCAAGTGTGAGAGGTCGAGTCTTACCAGGTGACCGAACACGGGCCGCGGGGTTCTCGTCGTCTTTGAAGCCTTTGGGCAGAAAACACATCCTTCCACGACGCATGCACGCAGAGACAGTGCCCCCCGACGCCTGATACATCTCCTCATAAACAGCAAAAAGAACTTCAGCGCCCCCCCCCCCCCCCCCCCCCCCCCCCCAGCTTTCCAGCACCCATGCGGAATGCCATCCTCCCCAGGAGCAGAGTGATGCTTGAATTGGGCCCGCTCTATGAAACCGTCGACCTCCAACTTCCACTGCGAAGAGTCTAACTGGATCGGCTGGGCATGGGCGAGGATTTCAGGCCAAAGGGTCCGATCAGGTTCCTTGGCGGCAAAAATCGCTTGCCAATGGTCCCGAAGGGCCTCAGCAGAGGCCGTCGGGGAAGGGCAAACTTGCCCTGCGCTGTCCAGGATTCCAGAGAGCCCGTATCGCCGACGCATCTTGGACCAGGCTCGACGAAGTGTTGCAAGCGTGCCATTGCCTTAGCCTTAGACTTCTCGTCCTCCTCCCATCCGCCCATCGCCCGCTCCTCCGACTCATGCCAAGCATCCTTCAGAGACTGCTGCACCAAAGCACCCAATCCTGCTATACCCACGCATCTCTCATGGTCAGGATCGAAGTACTGAAGCAACCGCGGATACGCACGGATCGCGCGCGCACACTGGTCGAACCTGCCCATGCGCCACCCACGGAAGGCCATCATAGCAAAGTGGAGCTTCTCACAATTCTCTTTCGGAGGCTTCATCCGAAGCCGAGCCTTGAACTGAGGGGCCATCTGCCAGACAATCTCCTTCACCCGAGCCAATTTCTCCCGAGGGGTCAGATCCTGGTCGATTTCCATAATAGCGCTGGCACACAACTCATGGTAAACACAATGACGGGAAATCCATTTAGGGAATCTGGGTGGGCAACGCTGATGGCATTCTCAGAGCGGCAGCGGCAACAACGGGGATATGGTCGGACGAGGCAACTGTCTTCACTGCATGTCCCAAGGTATTAACTGTCACAGCTAAGTCATTCAGAACGGGGGCAGAGAGGGAAGTGTAGATGCGGTCCAGGCGGGCAACCCCACGAACTTCTCCCTGGAACACATCCCGCCGCGTCGGATCAGGTTGGAAAAGCTCCGCCCGGGACCCACAGATAGACTGAAATGCATCGGTGTGTTCCCTATCTCCTGCTAGCCACGTGCCATCAGTACGGAACCGCCCCTCCTCCACCTCCATAAAGTTCCAATCCCCTGCAATCAAGCACATGGCGTGCGCAGCCAAAGGAAGGAAGCCTGAATCACACAAAGGTACCTGCGATACATCGCAACATGATCCGAGGTGTTCGGCATATGTACATTGACAATCACTAAGTCCCCACGACATCCTTTCAGGTGCGAAGCGAGAACTCGGCCAGCAATCAACGGGACGAAGAAATCGATTCGAACTGCGAAGCCAGCTTACTCGAGATAACAGTAACCACACCACCCCCAGCTCTCGGATCGATCATCGAATGGTGAATAACTGCATTACGGCAACGGTCATCCCGCTGTAACATCTCCACATCCGACACTGTGCCATGAGTCCTCCTGTAAACACACAGCGTCGAACCTGCCGACAAGACCATGCATCTGCTTGTGCCGCTGAGCTGCCAATGGAGACGACGTAGAGTACGAAGAGAAGAGAGCACGTGTATTCCAAGAGCACAGGGTAAGCGCAGAGGAGGGAGCGAACACCCCATTCGCTCCAGAGGACGGGTCACCAGGGGTAAAAGGTCCGCCTGAATTCAAATTAAAACACGGGTTGGCTGGCTGAGCACCGTCCTGGCTAGTCGGAACACGGGTCCGATGGTTTCCCCCGACAGGCCCCGCATCCCAGGGGGGGCCCGAACCACCAGGGACCCGACAAAAATCGCCAGGCAGCGCACTGGGAGTCCCGAGGCAGGGTCCGCCAGAGCAACTGTGGGCCTCACACAAAGGGCCGAATCTGATCAAAAAGAGCTGCAATACAGCCTGCATGATCACCTACTCCGAAGGTTCCGAGGGCCTCAGGAATCAGAACAAGTTCAGGGCGACCACACTCTCGGACCGTGACCTTCGCCAGAATCACTGGGTGAGTCGCCGCAATGAGGCCGTATATTTGACCGCCGAGACCATTGCTGCCCACCTGGAAACCTTTCTCCCCCAGGACCTTCCCGATGATAGCACGAGTCTGCCCGAGGTAGTAGAACAACTTACGGCTAGCGGGGGGCAAGTCCCGACGCGCACGGAGCTCCCATCCCTGGTTATCGATCGGGTTCTGGCACACAGTCTTACCAATAGTCTGGCTCTTCCCAAAGAGCGCCGTGCATGACAGAGTGCTGTGGAAGTCAAGAATCACCTTCCTCGTGAGAGAGCATGCTCGAACGATCGGCTCCTCCCCTGCTGGACTGCACGCATCGACAATAGGGGCCACCGCTTCCTTGAGAGACGCCTCCAGAAGGGTTTTTTTCCAAATCCAAGGACAACAAGACGGGTGGCACTGGCTTGGTCAGGCCCCGACGTACGCATCATCTTCCGACGCCCTCCTTCCCCTTCTCCTCCCACGAGCTCGAACTCCGAGTCGGCACGAGTCGACGAACATGCTGAGAGCTTCTGCTGTAGCTCCTGCATCTGACCTTCGATCTTTGTCACTGCTGCAGCAAGCTTCGCATCTGTGTCAACCGAGACCTGGTGGATCGCTGCGTCCTGGGATTTCTTAATCTCTGCCCAACGAGCCTCCGACCGACGATTCAACTCCGCGAACTCCTCCTGCATACGATCGAAATTGGACCCCATCACTGCCATCTGCTTATTGAACATTTCAAAGTTCTCGGTATGCGAGGAGAATCCTTCCTTCACTAACTTCGTCAACGCGTAGATCTGCGCTGACACCTCGCTCTGTACCTCGGGCGAGGCGGGTGGCACACTTCCTCCTCCCGCCCCCACAGGGGCAAAGGATGGTGAACTCTCTGGAGAGCCGCACATGGAGCCCGTCATGCGAGCGCCCCCGGCCATGGCTGGAGGAGGGGACAGGGAGGACGGCCGCAGGCGCAGGCGCGCGGGCCGAGAGGGAGGGAAAGAGGGAGACCCGCGGCGCGGGCCGGGGAGAGCCAGGCCACGCGGGTCGCGCAGACCACCCTGAGCCGATACGGCTTGAGCCAAAATGGCTACGGAGGAGGAGGGAGAGGAGGAGGAGAAGGAGGAGGAGGAGGAGGAGGAGCAGGGCGAGGAGGAGGAGGAGGAGGAGGGGGAGGAGGAGGAGGAAGAGGAGGAGGAGGAGGAGGAGGCGGAGGAGGAGGAGGGTGAGAAGGAGGAGGAGGAGGAGGAGGCGGAGGAGGAAGAGGAGGAGGAAAAGGAGGAGGAGGAGCAGGTGGAGCAGGAGGAGCAAGAGGATCAGGAGGAAGAGGAGGACCCATCGCGGGCGGATCCTACGACGCCTTGGCCGCTCGGCGTCCGGCTCCGCTGGCGGCCGCTCGGCGGCCGGCTCCTGTGCCCTCGCCGGCGCCTCCTGGGCCGCTCGGCGGCCGCTCCGGCTTCGGCGGCCGCTCCGGCTCCGCCGGCGCCTCATGGGTCTTCGAACCCTCGCCGCCGCCGCCGCCGCCGTCGTCTGCGTCGCCGTCCTCGCTGTGGTCGTCGTCGCTCCTCGCCGTCGTCGTTCTCCGTCGTCGTCGCCCGTCGACGTCCTCCGTCGTCGTCGCCCGCCGTCGTCGTGGTCGCCGCGGCCGTCGTGCGCCTGTGGTGTTGGAGCCGCTTCTCCTCTCTCCGAGCAAGCGGGGTGAGACCAAACCACCACCACCCGGAACAGAAAGAAGGGAGGCGGCGCCCTCAACCTCACCCTGCACGGGTGATGCACCGATCAACATCGATCCGCGAGGAGCCCGTGGCTACAAGCAGACCGACCAAACAACTCCCGTCGGTTTTTCACGGTGCCAGCCAGGATGGCCGCCCCACCCGTCACTTCTCGGCGGTGGACAAACCTCCCCTTAGTCAACCACGCATTAGTGAGAACGGCCTAAGTCCGAAACCGACGGACCTGGACCCGCAAAATGACGGCCGCGACGCCCTCTCGCGAACCGAGAACGGCCGATTCGCTAATCGGCGTGTCAGGGAGGTCTATCAACCTCCGAAGTTACCCTCCCAAATCGACCCCCCGCACTTGGGCATCCTGGAGCGCGCTCCGACCAGCATGCCGTTGCGGGTCCAGCCAATGCGACCAGGGAGCCGCCCCTTCAAGACCCAGAGAAGGTTGACGAGCGACGACGACGACGACGACGACGACGACCACGACGACAATCACGACAACAACCACGACGACAATCACGACGACGACGACGACGACGATGACGGTACTGGGACGACGGGCGACGACGACGACGATGCGCGACGGACGGTCGGTCACAGACGACGGCAACGGGCGGCGACGAGGATAATGGCCGACAACGGACAACGACGAGGACGACCGAAAACCAAAAAGCGGTGAAAATGAACTGTCGGATGTCCAGGTGGATTTGTTGGCGCTGGACCCTCTCCCTCCTGCGGTGCAGTGACAGACTGTGCGGTGACCTCGGAATCTCTAACGACCTTACCATGCGGGACCTCGGATGCCCCAAGGACCCAAATCCCGAAACCGTGCGGTCACCACTCAGCCCCACTGCCTCACCACATGGTGTGGTCACCACGCCGTTTGGGAGCCCCCCGACTCCCCTCCAGCGCGGAGAGCGCGCTGGTGTCGCGCCAGGGGGTGGCGGGGAGGAGAGCCTGGCACCGACCCACGAGGAAACGCCGCGCGACGGCGGCGGCGACGGCGACGGCGGGCCGCTGCGCCGTCAGCCGTCGCCGCCGTCGGCCCGCCGCCGCCCTCGTCTGGGGGGCAGAACGGTACCGACACCGCTGCTCCCCAGACCTTCTCCCGAAGTGCACCCGCGACCAGCACTTCCGATGGCGGCGGAGGCTCTCCAGGACGAGGAGCGGCATCGTCGCGCCGCCGGCGGGCCGCCATCGCCGTCGCCGCCGATCCTCGCCGCTCGTCGGTCGCCAGTCACTTCCGCGTCTACTCGTCGCCGCCACCGTCGCCTTCGTCGGTCAGTAGCCGCCGGCCTCTGCGCCGCCTCGGCCGCGGCATCCGCCGCCGCCGCGGTGGCCGCGGCCGCTGCCTCGGCCGCGGCGTCCGCCGCCGCCGCGGTGGCCGCGGGCCGCCGCCGCGGCCGCGGCCGCGGCCTCGGGCGGGTCGCCGCCCGCGGGCTCGGACGGAGACGGGGCCTCGGCCGCGCGCGGCGGCGCTCCAGGCGGCGGGGGCGGCGGGGGCGGGGGCCTCGGCGGCGGCCGAGGGGGGGCAAGCTGTGCGACAGGTGTGATCTCGTGGCAGACACGAGCATCGTTGAAGCGATCGCTGTCCCCACTGGCGCGACCTTCGTGCCACTGGCCGATTTACCCCCCCCCGAGATGGGGGGATGTGCTATCTCCTTGGGGTTCCGCAGGTCATGTTCCAAAGTGGGCGGGAGGGATGATGGGGCTGAGATGCTCTCCCCGAATTGGGATGAGGATCAGTTAGAAGATACTCAAGACAGGCAGACAGACAGACAGACAGATCGAAAGACAGACAGACAGGCAGGTAGACAAACATGTAGACAGACGGACAGCTAGACAGACGCACAATGTCGGGCAACGCGTGGCTCTGCACGGGGGGCAGGCGGATGGTACCGCAGAGCCGCTGCTGAACTCGTTCAGATCTTTCACGCAAAGACCTGCCTGCAGGCATTTCTACAGCTCCGCGTCGCAAGCATGATCACTCCGATCCCCGCATGGAAGTCATGCCCAATGCCGCACAATAAACTGTCCAGATCATCGCCAGCATTCGTGTCTCGGGGGCGGCAGTCGCAGCCAGATCCTTGACCTCGCGGATCAGACTCCTCGGCCGCGGCCCCGTGGGTGCAGGGCGGCTCTGAGCGGATGCCCCGCACAGAACGTATCCATGGGATCGGACATACATGGGGTCGCACCGCGTTGCCCAGTGCGCGATGGCGTGGGTATGGACATGTTCGGGGCTCGTGGCATTCGAGGTTCGAATATTGATGATTGAGATTCGAAGTTGGTGGACCTTGTCTACGGGGGCCTGCAGACTCTGGACGCCCCTGGAGACCTCCAGCTTATCTCGGCAGCGGCTGCAGTGGGACAGGACTACGTTTGCGAACACCCACAAGCCAAAACTGCCAGCATAGGTGAAAGCATCTAAAGACCTCGATCCTCGTTCGTCCACGATCCTCGATAAGAGGAACAACCCGTCGAGCATCGCATTCGCATGACCGCGCAGGCTGGAACGACTTCTGCGCTTCGCACACAAGGACCACCCCCATCCTGGTAACTGATGCCCAAACTTACACTACTGGTCAGTAGCATTGAGGAATTCTGAAACAAACCAAAGCTAAATAAAGGACCCGCCCTCCATCCGCGCTGCTGCTATATGTAGAAGTTCCTAGCGCTTCATACGACCAACTGCTGCACGTGCTAAAAACGAACGGGCGCCGAACTAAGACAATGATCAAAGCTTAAAAAGGAACCGCCCTTAATCCTTGGTGCTACTGCAAGCTTTTAGTGGTATTCTCGCCTGAGCGCGGCGCACATTCGCCTTAAATCCCAAAAGCCCTTCAAGGCGTGAGTGGTTTAGGGAATATCCTCTTCCACCCGTGTTCTTTCCCTTCGGGGAAGGGTTTATCACTATTCCCGAAAAACACCCCTCCCCCAGGCGACCGGCAGCCAACCAAGACCACTGAGGGCACCCCCACCACCATCCCGGTCAAAAAGCCATGTAAAGTTTGCTTTGGCGCAAAATATTGGGTCATGATCGTGGGGGGCGCGAGCACGTTGTCTTGTTTTGAAGAGGGACAGCGGGGGTGCCCGCATATTGCCTGCTGCGCGCAGGGCCAGCATCCCTGTCAAAAATAATGCAAAACGCCTTTCGATTCGAAATCTGGATCGTGTCACTGTGCCTTGGTTTTTGACTGGACAGCGGGGGGCGGGGGTGCTGGTATATTGCCTGCTATGTGCAGGCCCACCAGACGCTATGATGGCCAGCCAGCCGCGATTGCGCACTGGTTTTCGACAAGGGTGTTTGGGCCGACGCGTCTCCCGATGTGTGCTGCCACGTGCGCAGGCGCGCCTGGCACACTCTGCGCGTGCCCCGAACGTGGCGCACCTGGCGCGGTTGGAGCATGCGGCACACATGGCGCACGTTTGAGCAGGGACCGACCGTCCTGGCATGCCTAGAGTCCTACCACGAAGTGTTCTCAGAACACAGAAATGTCTAAGAACATGAACCATGCTCTTAGAACAGAACCCCGATGTGTTTAAACCAGGCAGTCCCAGCCAGACATGTTCTGAGAACAATTCGTGGAAACCACCAAAGGTTCTTAGAACATTGCTTGGTAGGGCTACAGGCGCGCCAGGACGCTGCGCCACTTCTTGACATCTGGCGCTCCAGACGTGCCTGGCAAGCTTGGGCCACAGGGGTGCATGGCGCACCTGGCGCGCGTGGGCGCCTGCCACGCCTCGCGCACCTCGCCCCAGCGCTGCGCACATCATTAGCTGTCCACCCAGGGACTGCAGTCGGACTTCATTGGACAGGACGCGCGAGAGGACACAAGACCCTTCCAAGGGCCACATTGCCACAGAACTGCAGGAGGCATGGGTCGCAAGACACAGGACACGAGGGTACCTCGATTTGGCAGGGTCGACCTACTAATCCGGGCCGCCTGTACTTCTAAACACGCTGAAGCTCGGGTGCCACGTATGTGTTGGAAGGCGGGTGGGAGTGAGCGGGACGGCTTGCGGGCGGGGAAGGTGTCTCGACCCCTCCCCCTACGCCCTCCCCTGGACCTTGAAAGGGTGGGTGGATGGGCGGCGAGGCGTCAGAGCGTCCAAGACGGCCTCCGCAAGAAGGCCTCAAGCAGTGATGTTGTTCAGGTTTGGATCCATGTTGACCTTCTGGCATGGGGGCTGTAATGTACTACCCTACCCCGCCGCTTCTTTGTTCGACCTCCTCCAAGGTGGAACCAAGATAGCCCCCAACGCTACCAAGGATGCTCCAACACGGCCCCAAGAGGTGCGGAGGAGGCCCCAAGAGGCCCCCAGAGCACCCAAAATGCCTCCAAGAGACTCCCAAGAGGCCCACCAGCGGCCCCAGGAGGCCCCCCAGAGGCACCCAAGGCGCCCCTAGACGCCCCTCGGGACTGCCAGGACGCCCCAAGATGAGACCAAGAACCTCTCGAAAGACATCCGCAGAGACTCCGAAAGGAATCCAAGAGGCCTATGGCCTTTCTGCTCGCCCTCCTCCTCCTCCTCCTCCTCCTCCTCTTCCTCATCCGCCCATTCCTCAATTTTCCTAGTTCCTCGTTCCCCTCCCCCTCTCCCTGCTCTTCCTCCTCCTTCTGCTCCTCCGATTCCTCCTTCATCCTCCCCCTCACTGGGTATGACGCCTTACCCAGCCATTCATTCCACCACTGCATGCCCCTCTGCATCCCTGACCATGGCTTCTCGTCTGGGCCTCGTTTCTGGATGGGGTTGTTGGGCGCCCGAGTTATCCGGGGTAACTCGGGTCCGGGGTAACTCGGGTTTGGATTCCCGAAAAAGGAACCCGAGTTACCCCTGACCCGAGTTACCCCTGATGATTCGGGGCTCTGGACGCCCGAGTTATCCGGGGTAACTCGGGTCCGGGGTAACTCGGGTCTGGATTCCCGAAAAACGAACCCGAGTTATCCCTGACCCGAGTTACCCCTGATGATTCGGGGCTCTGAGGTTGGGGGGTACGCGAGGCGTCGAGCATCAAGACGAATGTGCGCGGGGCCAAGGCCAGAGCCCCATTTGGAAAACTGCCCGCCTGCATCCTTGCAGCTGCTGCAAGCGGTTGACGAGAGTGCGGGGTCACACAAAAGTGATACCTCCATTCTGAAAACGACCTGATCCCCATACGTGCATCTGTTGCGACGCCCAAACTTCAGAATCACACATTGTGAAGACATCTCAGAAGGACAAACCCAGCCCGCCCTACCGTCACGCCTAGGGATGCGACAGGGAGGAGGTAAAAAAGAATAGAGGGGCAACGGGATGTAGGAGGACGAGGAGGACTAGGACGAGGACGAGGATGAGGAGGAGGACGACGACAACCATGATAACGCTAATAATGACGGCGATGGCGATCGATCCTCGAACCCAGAGCCTCGCGCATCGGCCGGCCGAGGCGCGGGCGGCGGCGGCACGTCGTCGTCCTCGTCGCCCGGCGCAGCGGCGGCGGAGGAGTCCGCGAGGATGGTCCCCAGCAACCTGCGGCGGCTCTGGCTGCGGCGCCTGCCGGGTGGGGGGAAAGAGGGAGGGAGGGAGAGGGAGGGAGGGACGGAGGGAGGGAGGGAGGACGAGGACGAGGAGGAGGAGGAGGAGGATGCAAAGGGGGTCCTACTGGTGGTGTGGCTGCCCTGCCCCGTGGCCCCCCTGCCCCGCACGGGACACCTCCAGTCTCCAGCTCACGCGGGGGGGCATCGTGTACTGCATTATCGCTGGAGGTGCCCCGCTGGTGGTGGTGGTGTCGATTCTACGAGGGCCTCCGGCGGGGGGCTCTCAGCGCCGTGACAAAAAAAGCGGGTTTGAGCTTTTGGTTCGTCTTCGGTCGGCTCCGCCCCGATGGGCGCAGGTACTCAGCGGGTCCATTCTCGGATCGGCGCGGCAGGATGCAGCGCCCCCTGCCCCCTTTCCTGCGCACGGTCGAGGTGCTCATTGATGGCGTCCAGGCCCCGGGAACATCACATCATAAACTACCCAGAGTGAAGAGACGCTCCCGAGGGATGGGAGTCGAGACCACTGGGGGCCCACGATGTGCACAAAAGCTCGACGTCGGGGATCTGGGGAGGCCGCCTTCAGCGGATGTCCAGGCGAGGAGATCGAGGATCGAGGCCGAGGCCTTGGGATATGTTTGGTGCCCTCGCAAGCTTTCTTGAGTGTCCTCGTCGCCAAAGCTGGAACAGCAACATGCGCAACAGGACAAGAGCTGGCGCAGCAGCAACAACACGAACTCTCCAAACAACGTGCGGCTTTCTGGGAGCCCCACTCTCCCCACCCCCCCGTGTGGCGCCCCTCCATTCGGCCCCATTCCTGACACCGCAAGCGCATGCCGAGCAGCACTCCATGACCGAAGAGGGCAGCACATTCGATGCCCGCTCTGGTGCTCCTCCTCTGGGGGCCGCTACGACAAAGCTGCGGGGCGCCAGCCGACGAGCTGGCAACAAGACAGAGCTGGGACCACCCATCGGGGACGACCCGTGCCGTCGGCCCGGAAGAGGCAAGGAGGAGGAGGAGGAGGAGGAGGACAAGAAGGGGGAAGAGGAGGAGGAGAAGGAGGGGGAGGAGGAGAAGGAGGGGGAGGAGGGGGAGAAGGAGGAGGAGGAGGAGGAGGAGGAGACACTGGCTGGAACAGAAGACCGAGGGCTCCAGAGGCGCTCCCCTCGCCCCTGCCCCCCTCCCCCTCCCGCCCGTCCACGATGCTTCCCAAGAGAGCGTGCTGAATGCATTGGCACCAGCATGTACTTGCCCACTGAAGCCCTGCCATGCGAAGCAGGCGGTGCCACGAGGCCCGACACGGGCTGCGCGCTGCCGGTGGATCTGAACAGGGGTAGGACAGCAGCGCAAACTGCATAAGCATGCTGTCTCGGAGATCCGCGCGGATTTGCTTGATCGGTGCTGGACCCTCCTCCCTGGCGCGCGAAGCGCGCCAGGGGCGGCGCCGGAGGAGCCGCCAGGAGGGCCCAGCGCCGATCCACGAAATTCACGTAGAGATTCGAGCAACTATCTTCAATTGTGCCGCTGCCGCTGTTTGTTCTTCGATGCGTGCTGTCACGCGCCAACCGCGCGCTGGGTAAACTCGCGTTGGGCTGACACGCGCTCCGAGGATCAACGAACCCCCCCCCGTCCGATCCCCCCCCTTGGCGGAGGAGGGGTGGCGTGCCTGCTGCGACTCCTCGTCCGGACCCCGGCCTTGCGGACGCTCCGGCTCCTGCCCACCGCTCGGGCAGGGGGAGGCCACTTGAGGGACGATTAGTTTTGTTAGCAATATACATGTATATCTATATATATATATATATATATATATCCACCAGGCTGCGAGGGTGAAGATTGCAGCTCCCTGTTCCAGTTGCAGTTTCCAATTTCCACTGTTACAGTACTGCTTTGTGCTTTCTTATCGTCAATTGTTGCTGTCCGCGCGAGGGGTGGGAGCCCCAAACGGGATGTTTGACCTCGCCCTGGGAGTGTTCTCAGAATGCCTGGGGGGGCGTGGGACACAAAAAAATACATCATATTCGCGTCCCCGAAGCCATAATGCCTAGTAAGTTACGCCATAGCCGCGTCCCCGAGGCCATAAACCTTGGTAAATTGCAAAATGTTCGCGTCCCCGAAGCCATAATCCTTTGTAAAGTATGCAATATTCGCGTCCCAGAGGCCTTGGTAAATTAGACAATATTCGCGTCTCCGAGGCTATACAACCTCGTAAATATGATATGCCACTTACCAATTGCCCTAGCATGAGGTTCCGACATTGTTTCACGACGGCGCCGAGAGAATACAACATAGCTCTGGCATGCCCCATTCTGATTGAAAGGGGGCCGGCAGCAGGGGGCGAAGCCCTTACGGACATAACGAAAAACTGGTCTCACGCGCGATGACAAAGCGACCTTACGCAGTGGCTTATGCAGGCCGCCAGCGTGGCAGGAAACATTGGAAACGAGGGCGCTTACGAGCGACCTTGCGCGGGTAGCTTACGTGCCAGTGGCGGTGAGCACGCCTCCGTTTTCACGCGTCCATTTCTTCTTCGAAGCGCAAGGAACACCTGTCCCGCCTCTACCCCAAATGGCATCGTCGAAGCGCGACTACGGATGCAGTCCCGCACTACTACCACTACTAAAACATTGGGTCATCAGCTCCATTTGCACTGAGCAAGGACGAACGCAATTCCTGGTGCAACGGTGCCCACGCGCCCTCTCGGTTCAAACATACCCTGTTGGTATGGACACTCTGGGGGCTCTCCTGGTTTCTCTTCAATTGAATGTGCGCTGTCGATCGGGGCCTAAGTAAATTCATCTTGGCGTTCTCTTGCAGGTTCCGCGGAGACCCGATAAAGCCAAGAAAAGTCAAAAAGGACCCCAAGAAGACCCCTAACGGGCGGGAGCACGTTGCGTGGGCGCCCATGCGCGGGAGTCGATTGACCCTCCTCGTGCAACTAATTGAAACCAGCTGTCGCATCTCAGGAAACAAAAGCGGTCTCAACCGAAATCATGGTACATCTGCTGGAACCGGAAATTCGGATCGGATACTTGGGGAAGGGGGAGGGGGTGGCGTTCCCAGGAACTCGGAACGAAACACGCAGAACAACAAAACAACAACCCGATGTACAACCCGATGTTCCGGGTCCCCGAAGGATGACGAAGACGGGAATAGGGATGAAGACGAGGATGAAGGGGACCCCATGAAGGGGAGGAGGGAGAAGGAACCGAACAAGGTGGAAGACGACAATGAGGGGGAACGGAGCTGCCCCGAAGGGGGCCTGCGGCTGACCTTCGCCGGCGGCGGGGTCTTGCTGCGGCTGCGGCTCTTCGCGGGGCTCTTGCGCGCCTTCAGCTTGCGGCTCTTCGCCGGGCTCTTCTTCCCCTTCCGGGGGGGGGGGAGCGACGACGAGGGCCCAGACTCCCGCCCGCCGCGCGGGCATCAGACAGTGGGCCTGGAGCAGCGAGCAGCTAACTACGCCCAGGGAGCAGGTCGAGAGCTCCGGGCAATGCGGATTGCAAACTCTGTCCGTCGGAAGCCCGGGGATGCGAAGGAGGCACATCGATCCTCGAACCTCGGCCCGCGACCCTCGAGGCCTCGAGGCCTCGAAGCCATGGGGCCTCGGGACCTCGGGGCCTCGAGACCTCGAGGCCTCGACCCGCGACCCTCGATCATCGAGTCCGAGGCCTCGAGCCCCGATGTATTCGCGCCCTTCTGGGGCTCTTCGGGCAGCCAAGGGCCTCCGGAGGCCGCCTCCTCCTCCTCCTCCTCCTCCTCCTCCTTCTCCTCCTCTTTCTCCTCCTCCTCCTCCCTCCTCCTCCTCTCTCCTCCTCCTCCTCCCCTCCTCCTCCTCCTCCCCTCTTTCTTCTCCTCCTTCCTCCTCCTCTCTCCTCCTCCTTTCCCCCCATCCTCCCCCATTCCCCCTCCCCCCCCCCATCCCCCACCCGTCGCGTGCCCAGGATTGGGCCGCGCCAGGGTCCGTGTACGGCCAGGATGGCCTGCGCAGACGGCGTCGACAGCGCGCCGCACGTGGCCTCTGCCACTCCCAAGAACGAGGGGGAAACGTCAGGGGGGGACCGGCTCAGGGGGGCAAGCGGCGACCTGGAATCGGCAGTGCATCGCCAACAGATCGGCGACAGAGCCCTATCGGCGACATGTGGACGATGGGGGTCGATGCGTACGCCCCTGCGACTATCCCCCCCAGCCTTACCCCTGAAGGAGGGGACCTCCCATGAGTATCGTTTGCCCGATCCCCATCCCCAGCGGCGTGGCCTGGGCCCCACCGACCGATTTACCCTCCTAGATGGGGAGATAAACCGTTCCCTGCGGGTTTCGAAGGGTGTATCCCCAACTGGGGTGGTAATTCGGTGGGAGCCTCGAAGGGGATGAGGATGGGGATAGGGGTCGGATGACGGATGCTGATCCCAGCGGCCGCCTTCTCGGGGCTCTTCTTCCCCTTCTTCTCGGGGCTCTTCTTGCCCTTCTTCTTCACCGGGCTTTCCTTGCGGCTGCCACTGCGCTCCCGCCTCGGGCGGGCACCGCTGCCCCCCCCCCGCCCCCAGCCTCCAGAGGAACCAGCCCGCCAATGCCGCGCCGCCGCGGGGATCCCGTCAGCGTGCTGCTGGCGAAGAGCGCTGGGCGCCCGGGCACAAGCCGAGGAGCAGCGTGCTGACAGGCCCCCCATGCGGCAGGTGCGCCGTTGGACGCCCCCTACACCGAGGCCGGGAGGCACTGCACCAGCGCGCTCCCCCTCGCTGCCCGACCCACTGGAAGACCCAAAGGCCCTGACCACGCGCGGAGACCGTGCCCACGTCCACGGCCTCGCGGCCCGGGCCCCGCGGCCACGACACCGTGGATCGCGCCCCGGTGCCCAGGCCGCGAGGGCATGGATGTGGACGCTCCTCGTGGAGGGAGACCCCGAGGACGCAACAGGGGACGGGGCGCGGGGAGGCCGGAAGGACGAGGCGCACAGTGGCCCCGAGATGCACCCCCATTGGCACGGCGCGGGCGGCCATCCTGCGGCTCGCATGGTGGCTCACGCCCGCGCCTGCCCACCGCTGCTACTGCTCCTTCTCGCACACACCGAGGGGCGCGCGGCCCCGAGGAAGGCCCCGCCTCCCCGTCCCTCGCCCTGACCCCCGACCGCGCTCCGCACAAAGCCTGTCCAGGGGCTCCTCGACAGGGCCCGCGTTCCGAGCCCGCTCCAGCAGTGGCCGCGAGAACTTGCAGAAACGCCCAGGAACCTGCAAAACGCCGACGACGACGAGGACACCGACGCGGACGCGACGCCGACGCCGACGCCGACGCCGACGCCGACGCCGACGCCGACACCGACGCCGACGCCGACGCCGACGACGACAACGAAGACGACGACGACGACGACCAAGACTACAACCACAACGACAAGGCTGACGACGACGGCGAGGACATTGCCTGAGGACATGGAGACATGGACGACGCGACCACCACGACGGCAGCGGCGGCGAGGACGGCGACGACGACAAACTTCCCTTCCTTTGAGCGCGAGCTGACCAGTTTCTCGAGACGGATCCAGCCGCGGCGACGACGGCCCCAGAGGTCCAAGAGGCCCAACATCCTGCGAACACCTCGTTCCTCGATCTTCGGTGACGGTGGCGGCGGCAACGACGACGACGCCACGGCGCGGCGGCGGAGGCAAGCACAAACACCACTGGCATGAGTGCGCGGAGTCCTGGTGGAACTGGATCTTGTGTCCCAAGCGCCTCCCCCGGGGGCCTGCCTGTCATCCCGGGTTGCATTCTGACAGCCCCAGGGCCCAGGAAGGGCCACAGGAGACCAACAACGGCGAACAACATCAGGGACGCCGTTCATCCTCTAAGATCCCTCTCCCTCATACTGAGCAGATTGGAACGCCTGGAATGGGTGAGGAGAAACATGGGACCAGTACCCAACAGCAAATGTTGCCCAGAACTGGCGGCGGCCGCTGCCAGGCCAGCGAGAAGCTGCATCATGTGGACACGGTCCGCGGCGACGCCGACAGCGGGGCCTGTTCAAAAAGGACAGGATATGCTGCTGGTCTACGTTCCCAATTCTCTCCTCCCCCGTCTCAGTCCTCCAAAGCATCAGGCAAGGCTAAGCCCAGCTGGAGGCCCACAAGGAGGAGGCTCGTGGCTCCAACTTGACTTTCCCCCAGCTGGACTCAGCGCCGCCCGAAGAGCAGGCTAACTCCAGCTGGAGATGCACCAGATGGAGCCTCGTGGATCCAAACGGTCTTGGCCCGACTGGACATAGCGTCGTCTTACGATGAGGGGGGACGTTATGAGGGGACCAGCTCAGGAGCGGAAACATCAAGCTGGAATCGGCGATACATCGCCGATTCATCGGCGACGGGCCCCCGATAGCGAATCCTAACGTTCCTGCGCGGAGCTGGCTATGGGGCCCATGTCGGCGATCCATGGGCGCTTAATTGGGGATCGATGCTTTCCCTGCTGAGCCAGCTCCCCGCTGACGCTGCCAATGAGAGAGGCAGAAGACGACGACAGTGGCCACGACCACGACGACGACGACAAGCAGGACTACGACGACGACCACGACGACGACCACGACGACGACGACGACGACGACGACGACGACGATTGAGACGACGACGATTACGACGACGACGACGACGACGACGACGACGATTACGATTACAACGACGACGACGACGACGACGACGACGCCCGGGGCCGCCCCATGGCCGAGCCCAGCGGCCGACAAGCGCCCCGGCGCCCCCCATCGCGCCGCGGCGCCGCCGCCGCCGCTAGCCCGCGCCTCCCCCGCCACTAAAGCGTGCCCTCGGGGGGGCGGCCCGGCGGCCGATCCCCGCGGCTGCGGCGGCGGGGCGTCTGGAGCGCATGCTTCACTCGCGACCATGACGGGAAGGGAGGGGGGGAGGGTGGGGGGGGGAACGGGAGGGGGGCATAACGTGCAGTATTCGGCCTGGACGAAGGAACGACAAAGAAGGGACGAGGCCCCTTTAGTTCCAAGTAAGTCTACGAAGTCCGAGGGAACACCAGGGGGGCTCGCCGCCAAAAAGGTAGCGGAACGCATGCAAACCAAAGGAACGACCTAGACCCTTTTGAGAAGGAAATGTTCCTTATTCAAGCTGGACCCTGTAGCCCCCCCCCCAGACTGTGGCGCCTGAAGCGCTGCGGCAGTGCTGGGGACGCAACGCAGCACTGCGGCAGTGCGGGGGACGCACGGAGAGAGGGGAGCGTTGGGGGGGGAGGTGGGGGGAATGGTAGGGGGCATCACGCGCATTATGGCCCAGAGAGTAAAACAAAAACACTCTCGTGGGAGGCGCGCGGATAAGATGAGGGGCAACGACCGGCCACCGCTCGGACGTCTCGTCCCCCGTGCACTGGCCGATGTCGTGAGCGTCTCTTTTGTGGCTCCAGGATCCAGGAGGCTCCTCGAGGCTCCTCGGCGAGAAAAGCACACATCCGAGAGATGCCAAAACGATAGGAAAATGGCCAACACAGGGAGAAACGCATCGACCCGGCATCGGCGATACATCGCCGGAAGGCCCCCGATGGCAACACCGAGCCTTCCTGTGCGGGCGGGGGGCCATCGGGCCCCCATCCGCGATCCATGCGCGACGGGGGGTCGACGCACGGCCCCCGAAGATGCCCAAAGCAAACTCCGGCCGTGGCGACGAGGGCCCCCCGGCGATGTCCAAAGCCACCACCGACGACGACGACGACGACGACGACGACGGCGGCGACGACGACGACGAAGACGACGACGAGGACGACGGCGGCGGCGGTGACGATGATGACCAGGTGCCTCCGTCGGGGTGCTCTGGCGAGGCTTTGGGCACGACCTAACGGCCGGGGCCTCCGAGGGCGAGCGCGGCGGCCCAGGTCTCCCCAGAAGCAACCAACCAAGGGGTCGGCCCTGCCTCCGAAGATGTCCAAAGCAAACTCCGGCCCGTGGCGACGAGGGCCGTCCGAAGAATTCCAAAGCCACCCGAGTCCCCTGGAGATCCAAAGCAAGCAAAGACCTAACTTCTCGAACCTGTATCCTCGAACCGACTTGAATGTCGAAGACGGAAGGAAGATGCCCCTCTGCCTTCTCCAGCATCCCTCCTCCCTCGTCCCTCCTGATAGCTCCTACATCTTCTCGTGGTCCTACTATCCCCCTCGTCATCCTCATCATTTTCATGCTCGTCGTTCTCCATCCTCATCCTCACCATCCTTACCATCATCCTCAACCTCCTCCTCATCATCATCGTCATCATCATCATCATCATCATCATCATCATCATCATCATCATCATCATCATCATCATCATTGTCATCCTTATCCGCATGCCCATCCTCATAATCATCCTGATCATGACCATCATATTTATCATCGTCGTCGTCGTCGTCGTCATCATCATCATCATCATCATCATCATCATCATCATCATCATCATCATCATCTTCATCATCATCATCATCATCATCATCATCATCATCATCATCATCATCGGCATCATCATCATCAACTGCAGCATCATCGGCATCAGCATCATTGGCATCAGCAGCATCATTATCAATATCATCATCAACAACATCGTCAACATCATCAGTATCAGCATTCTCATCAACACCACCTCCTCCATCATAATATTCACCACCATCATAAGCAGTATCATCACCAGCATCATCATCATCATCATCATCATCACCAGAATCAACATCATCATGATCATGATTATCATCCTCATGATCCGCAGCAGCATCATCATCAATATCAGCATCACCATCATCATCAACATTATCATCACAACTCATCACCATCACCATCACCATCACCATCATAATCATCAGCATAATCATAACCATCACCATCATCATCATCATCATCATCATCATCATCATCATCACCATCATCATCAGCGTCATCAGCATCAGCATCAGCAACGGCATCCGCATCAGCATCAGCACCAGCATCTTCATCCTCATCCTCATCCTCATCCTCGTCATCATCATCATCCTCATCAGCATCATCATCTTGTTCCCAACTCTGGTCCTGCCCGTCGTGGACACCATTCTCCTCTCGCTGCTCCTCCTGTCCTATCCAACTCCTGCTCAATCCCCACCCCTTCCTCCCCTGCGCGCCAAACCCTGGCATCCGGCCTCCTGCACCTCGTAGCGAGGCCCGGTGGGGATCTCCAGGCAGGGGCAGCCCCAGAAGTACCCCGTGAACGTGTGGACCTGGCCAGCGATGAGGACGTGGGGCAGGGGCGGGGGCTGGCGTCGGAGGGGAGTGCCAGATCGGGTCGAAGGTGGGGGGAGGCCCTCCTGCATCGAGGTTTGCGGGGCGCTCCTGGCAATGTTCGAATCCTTTTCGGGATCCGTTGGGGGGGCTTGTGGCGCCCCTCGGTGATTCGGGCAGGGGGGGGGGCGTCCGAGCGTCGGGAGGCCCCAGGAGTCTTGGCGTTGCATCAGCACCGAAATTTCTCCTCCTCCTCCTCCACCTCCTCTTCCTCCTCGCCCACCTCCTCCTCCTCCTCCTCCTCCTCCTCGTCCTCCTCCTCCTCCTCATCCTGATCCTAATCCTCACCATCCTCATCCTCAACATCATCCTCATCCTCATCCGCATTTGACATTATCATAATCGTCTTCCTCGTCATCATCCTCCTCCTTCTCATCTGCATCATCATCATCCTCATAATCATATTAATCCTCCTCCTCATCATCAGCATCATCAGCATCATAGCCATCATCAACATCATAATCGTGGTGGTCGTTACCGTCATCATCATCAGCATGTTAATGCAGCAGCAGTATCATCATCAACCTGCACATCATCATCATCATCATCATCATCATCATCATCACCACCACCACCATCATCATCATTATCATCGTCATCAGCAGCATCAGCATCAGCATCATCATTGTCATCATAAGCATCACCATCAGCATCATCAGCATCAGCATCAGCATTATCATCATCAGTATCATCAGCATCATCATCATCACCAATAACCACTGCCTCATCATCATCCTCGTACTCTTTCGCGTCCTCACCCTCACCATCACCACCACCATCAGCAGCATCGTCAACATCCTGTTCCTCCTGGTCCTCTTCCTATTCCTCCTCATCATCATCATCAGCAGCATCATCATCAGCACCATCCTCATCAGCATCATCAGCAGGATAATCAGCATCAGCATCAGCATCATCATCAGCAGCATCATCCTCATCAGCATCATCACCATCGTCAGCAGCATCATCATAACCAGAATCCGCAGCATCAGCATCGTCTGAAGCATAATCATCATAATCAGCATCAACAGCATCAGCAGCCGCAGTAGCAGCAGCATCATCAACATCGTCATCATCAGCATCATCATCATCATCATCATCAGCATCATCATCATCATCATCATCCATCATTATTGTCAGCATCATCAACATCACCACTATCATCATCATCAGCAGCATCAGCATCACCATCAGCATCATCCTCCTCCTCATCATCCTCCTTCTCCTTCTCCTCCTCCTCATCATCCTAATCAGCATCATCATCATCAGCAGCATCATCCGAATCATCACCACCACCATCACCATCATCATCAGCATCATCATCAGCATCATTATTAACATCGTCATAATCAGCATCATCAGCATCAGCATCATCATCAGCATCAGCATCATCATCATCATCATCATCATCATCATCATCATCATCATCATCATCATCATCATCATCATCATCATCATCATCATCATCATCGTCAACATCCTCAACATCATCCTCATCCTCACCCTCAGCACCACCACCGCCATAATCCGCCGATCCGGCGTGTGAGCTTAAGAAGTCAAAGCTGAAACTCTGCGACAGCATGAGCTTCAGCTCTGCTTATGTGCTCGGCACCTCCCCCCACCCTGCCAGCTCCCAGGAGAGGGGGGGGGAAGGGAGAGGGGGGGGGAGAGAGGGGGGGGCAGGAGAGAGGGGGGGAAAGGAAAGAGGGGGGGGGGACAGGAGAAGGGGGGGACAGGAGAGAAGGGGGGGGGGCAGGAGAGAGGGTGGGGAGGACAGGAGAGAGGGTGGGGGGGGGGGCAGGAGAGAGCGGAGGGGGGGGGGGACAGGAGAGAGGGGAGGGGGAGGGGAGGAAAGGAGAGGGGGGGGGGGACAGGAGAGAGGAGGAGAGAGGGGGGGGGGGAGGGGACAGGAAAGAGGGGGGGGGGGGACAAAAAGAGGGGGGGGGGACAAGTGAGAGGGGGGGGGGACAGGAGAGAGACTCGGCACCTCCCCCCCCCTGCGAGCCCCCAGCAGCAAGGGGGGGGGGGGGGGCAGGAGAGAGGGGGGGGGAGAGGGAAGGGGGGTGGACAGGAGAGAGGGGGGGCGGACAGGAGAGAGGAGGGGGGGGGGAAGGAGAGAGGGGGGGGGGCAGGAGAGAGGGGAAGGGGGGAGAGAGGGGGAGGGACAGAAAAGAGGGGGGGGCGGAGGGGGAAGAGGACAGGAGAGAGGGGGGGGGGACAGGAAAGAGACTCGGCACCTCCCCCCCCCCCCCCCTCCAGCCCCCAGGAGAGAGGAGGGGGGGGCAGGAGAGAAGGGAGGGGAGAGAGGAGAGAGGAGGGGGGGGGGACAGGAGAGAGAGGGGGGGGGGGGGACAGGAGGAGAGGGGAAGGGGGGGGACAGGAGAGGAGGGGGGAGGGGGACGGGAGAGGGGGGGGGGGGGCGGACAGGAGAGGGGGGAGGGGGGAGGGGATTACAGGAGAGAGGGAAGGGGGGGACAGGAGAGAGGGGGGGGGAAGGAGAGAGGGTGGCAGGAGAGAGGGGGGGGACAGGAGAGAGGAGAGGGGGTGGGGGGAAGGCGGGGATCATCACCATCTCCATCACCATCACCATTGTCACATCACCATCATCATCCTCGCCAACAACAACAACAACAACAACCACAACAACAACAACAACAACAACAACAACAGCAACAGCAACAGCAACAGCAACAACAACAACAACAACATCATCATCATCATCATCATCACCATCATCCTCATCGTCCTCATCATCACCATCATCATCACCACCACCACCATCATCAACATCATCAACAGCATCATCATCACCAGCACCAGCATCAGCATCAGCATCAGCATCAGCATCAGCATCAGCATCAGCATCAGCATCAGCATAATCATCATCATCATCATCATCATCATCATCATCATCATCATCATCAGCATCATCATCATTCATCATCATCATCATCATCAGCATCATCAGCATCATCAGCATCATCATCAGCATCAGCATCATTATCATCAGCATCAACATCATCATCATCATCATCATAATCAGTATCATCAGCATCATCATCATCGTCATAATCCGGAGCGCCCCGGATCGGCGGCACTGGCCGGAGGCCACTACAATCATCATCCTCAGCCTCAGCCTCAGCCTCAGCATCAGCATCAGCATCAGCATCATCATCAGCATCAGCATCAGCATTATCATAATCATGATTAATTCCACCCCCGCCCTCCTCCTCCTCCTCATCCTCCTCCTCCGCCTCCTTCCACTCCTCCTCCCCATTTCTTCGTCCTGCGCCGCCTACTCCTCCCTCCGCAACGCCGACCCCCCCTGCTCACACCTCCTCCTCCTCCTCCTCCTCCTCCTTCTCCTCCTCCTCCTCCTCCTCCTCCTTCCGCCCCTCCCTCATCCTCCTGCTCCGCCTGCCCCTCCGCCTCGCTCTCGTTGCTCCGCCCTCCGTCCAGGAAACACTCAGGCCTAGCACTTCCCAACGCCCACCTCTTGATCAACAGGATGGCGCCGGGTGGCCCGAGGCTCGGCCAATCATTGCTCTCTCGCGCGGATCGTATGCTCACGCCCCCGACGAACCTCCGCCAAAAAAACGCTTACCCGGAGCCTACCCCGGCAAGCCTGTCAAGCCTCGCCTATAGCCGTGGCGACGAAGGGGGGACCCCCAAAGGATCACACGAAACTTCGAATACGCTACTCCAGACTGTTCCATAAGCTACAGGGGGCCACAAAGACAGATGCACAATTGTCAGGATTCTCTTTATCCGATGTTTCCCCTATAGTTCCACATGATCATGAGGATATTCAGGTATCTGTCTTTGTGTCTAATTTCGGGCTGGGCGAAAGGGGGGGATAGCAAAGGGAGTGGGGGTGAGAATCGGCTCACGTAGCTGATTTCCCCGGCACCTCCCGGCGCCGGAGGCGGCCATGTATCGAGGAATGGGCCCCTCGGTGGGGCCGAAATCAGCTGCATGCACCAGATTCGTAACCCCCCCCTTTCCCAATCCCCCCCTTTCGTCCGGCCCGATAATTACATCTCCCTCCTGAGAAGCACCCCCCGGGTGCCACTCCGCCCGGCGGCCCGCCTCCCAGCCCCTCACGGCGCGCCGAACCTGTCTCCCAACGAGAGGCCGCCGCTCCACGCCCTGCGCCAGACAACCCCCTTCTGCCAGAGGCCTCCTAGATGGGGTCGGAGTAGATGGGGTCAGAGGATCGCACCGCATCGACGATACATCGGCGATGCATCGGCGATGCATCGGGGATGCATCGGCGACATCAGCGATGCATAGGCGACTCCACATCGAGCCGCATCGGCGATGCATCGGCCGTGCAGCGCGTTCCTTCGGCCCCATCTGCTCCGACCCCATCTGGAAGGCCTAGATCTGCATTCCCGGGCGAGCCAGCCACCACGCCCCCCAAAACGGGGGTACAGCGAGGCACCCCTGCCGCAGCTCCCCAAGACATCTCCACGGGTGCGCTCCGACCAGAAGAGTGTCGAGGCGAGCCCGGCCGCGGCGACGAGGGAAGGTCAGCAGCACGGCGGCATTTCATTTTAGAAGACATACAGCATCAGCGTTAAGTCGGGCCTGTCCCTCTACAGGAGGAATCTTCAAAGATAGTGAAAAATAGTCAGGGGACGATGTTTCCAGTATTTTTGACAAGTTTTGAAGACATTTGGACTATTTTGAATGTTGCCCTCGAAAAGCCCCCTGTAGGGGGACAGGCCCGACTCAACATCAGCGCGGATTTCATGAATCTGCGCTGGACTCCCTCCCCCGGCGCGCAGCGCGCGCCCCGGGTAGCGCTGGAGGCGCCGCCAAGCGAGCCCCAGCGCGGATCCGAGAACTCCGCGCTAGGCTCCACAACTTGATGCTCATGCTGTCTGTTCTTCATCGATTTCGCATGGGGGAAACGGGTTCTGAGGGAAACGGGTCCTGGATCCCGGTGCCTTCGCCCCCAAGACGAGTTTCTCATCTCGAGTTGTTCCCCGACGGTCTCGGGCCTCCAGGAGGGCCCCACGAGCGCGAAAACGGCGAAAAACCTCAGGAACCGCGTCCCCCACCTCGCCACCGCTCGGACGTCCACTCCCCGTCGTGCACGTTTCGGCTTCGCAAAATGACCCAAAGATGCTCCTCGAGGCCTCCTGGATGGGGCCCCGGTAGATGGGGTCCGAGGATCCTGCCGCATCGCCAATGCATCGGCGATGCATCGGCGACGTCGGCGACGCATCGGCGACGTCGGCGGGCTTCTGAGAAGTGCCGCCGCCTTCTGAGAAGGGCCTCTCCTCGGGGATCTTCTGACCCTGGTCAATCCAGACCTGGGTCAGTCGGGCCTTGCAGACTCCTGCGAGATCCTGCAAGATCCTGCACCCAAGCCCGGGCCAATGCGAAAGATCCTGCGAGATCCTGCAGGATCCTGCACCCAAACCTGGGACAGTGTGACCCTGGCCCTGCAGGATCCTGCAAGATTGGGCGCTCTGGCTGACCCCCGTTTGCACTGACCCCCGTCTCGAGACTCCAGAACTCCTTCTCGCTTCTGGGGGAACCGAAAGGTACCGATACCGCTACTCCCCGGACCTCTCCTGCGGTGCGTTCTGACCAGAATTTCGAGGCTAATCCAGCGGTGGCGACGAGGGCCTCCAGGGAGCCCCCAAAAGGGGAAAACGGGGGGAGGGTAGAGATATGGGTACCTGTTCCTCCTCTGAGTTTGCATTGACCCCCGTCTCGAGGCTCCACTTCCCGCTTCCCCCCCTCGCTCGCCGCCGACCCTCGGGTGAGCCTGCAGGGCCGAGGAGACGGGAGGCCCGCCAGCGACGAGCGGCACGCGGCCCGTAGAGCTCGATGCACTCGACCAGGACGTAAGGTTAGGTCGGGCATGTCCCCAATACAGGGGGATTTTTGGACGAGAAATAAGAAGTACTCAACAAATACCCCCAAATGGTAAAAAAGTACTCTAACAATCGTCCCCATACAATTTTTCTGCTGTGTTTGAATGTTCCCCCTGTAGAGGGACAGGCCCGACTTAATAGTAAGGATACGCGGTGAGGACGCAAGGGCCTTGGAACGTCATGTCGACGTTTTCCGTGCGGAGCGCAGCAGAATGCCGAAGGATGCCGAATACCGAAGGGGCAAGGATGCAAGGGTAGCCTTGGAAAATTGCCCCATCCTTACTGTCATGGTTGACTGTAATGGGGTCGACTACGGAATCTCGGGTCTACAGCACGTGCGTCGAAAGCTCGTAGATCTACGCACAGTTCCCGTGCTTACTTTGGCTGATTCTTCGAAGCAACCTATTCGGTGGAATAACGGTCCTGTAGTTGATTCCCGACACGAGCAGCATGGCAAGGCTGAACATTGCCCTGCACGGGCGCAGAAAAGAAGGATGGCCACGAACATATTGTCTTGTTATTCGCAGTAACGCCTCTGACCGACCACACCAGCATCTCCCCACCGTTCCGCCCGCCCCCTGATCTCGTCACGATTCGCGCCGTCTGGAAGTGGCCATTCCTAAGCATTCCCAGTCGGCGCCAGCGCGAATCGCGACGTGACAGCCCCCATCCCCCCTCCCCCCCGGTCGTGCCCGTGGTCGCCAGGATATCAACAACGGTCTCCACACAGAAGCGGCCCATGGAGAACGAGGAGAGGGGCATGCGACGCGCCGAGATACGTACGTCCGGAAAGACAAGGGGTGGGGGAGGGGAAGGGTCCATTTGCGCCCCCGTGCTGGTCGTCACGGCTCCCTGAACCAGGACATTACTCCCCCGGACTTTGAGAATCCCACCTGGAGCTAGGTCGGGCGTGTCCTCCTACAGGCGGATGTTGGACGAACAATAAAAAAATATCCAAAATTCCCAAAAATAATAAAACGTGGTCAAAAAATCCTCCCCCGACTTACTTTGGACTATTTTCGAATATTCCTCCTGTAGAGGGAGGTGCCCGACTTCAACCTGGAGGGAACGCAGACTGGAGGATGCTTCGACTCACGGCTGCAGTTTCCTCGGGCGCGCCGACGCCATGGCTTCTCAAACCCCCCTGTGCAGGGGGCCCGCAGGCTGGCTGCACGGGCAGCCGCCCCGTGGGCCCGCCGGGGCGATCCTCGGTCGCCCGTGTTCGCCCAAGCGAGGGCCCCATGCTCCTCCTCCTCCTCCTCCTCCTCCTCCTCCTCCTCCTCAGCCGCCGCCGCCGCCGCCTCCTCCTCGAGGTATGCGGGGGGCGGGGGGGGGGGGGCACGATGCGGAAGGGTGCGGCGGCGGGCCGAGGATGGAGGATGGTGCTCTCTCTGTGCCTTCTCTTCCCGCCCGCCCCCTGCCTGCTTCTCCCTGACGGCTTGCTACCGTTGCGGCCTCCTCTTCCCCTCCCCCCCTCTCCCTCCCCCTCTCCCTTCTCCTTCCATTCCTCCTCCTCCTCCTCCTCCTTCTCCTCCTCCTGCTTGTCCTCTCGGACGTTTCAATGGAGCCGCTCTGAACTGGGGCCTCGCCAGCGTCCTAGATCTGAAGAGCCGCCTCGAAGATGATGTCTTGAAATGCTTCTGTCTATGCCCCCTCTGGGCCTCCCGAGAAGGGGAGGAGGACGAGGACGAGGACGAGGAGGAGGACGAGGAGGAGGAGGGTGCAGAGGAAGTGGAGGAAGAGGAGGACGAAGACGAGGAGCCGATCTTTCTGCATACCCGAGGGATGCTACAGCCCTGGAACTGAAGTCCTATCTAACGCAAAACGTGGAGGAGGAAAAGATGGAGGAGGAGGAGGCGGAGGCGGAGTGGCACTCCCCTTTCGGGGGAGCGGGCGGACGTCGAGCGTGGCGCTCATAAGTACGACGCGCAGGTCGCTCCGCACGCACAGCAGCTCCTGAGGGCACGCAAAGGGCGGGGGCATCTGCCAAGTGGCCGCGCACGGGCGCGCGGCGGGAAACACAGACCCACCCACCCGCAGTCATGACCCCCCCCCCCCTCCCTAACTGGTTGAAGGGGCCCAGGGACACACACAAAAAACACACACACACACACACAAATCCCAAGATTCCCCCTATTTGTCCAGATTTTCTGGACTCTCTTCTCCCCCCCCACTTCCCATAGTTTCCAATCTTTTCCGGGGAGTCGACGATTAATTGTGTCTGTGCGTTTTGTCCCCCTCCTGACTGGTGATCAAAGGGGTCTATTTTTGAGGAAAGGAGGAGGGCGCACAACAACAACAACAACAACAACAACAACAACAACAACAACAACAACAACAACACAACGCGGCTGCCACCGCAGTGCGAACCAAAATCAGCGGCAGCGTGAAGGAAAGACCCGAAACAGGATGTGTATGAAAATCGCCGCACGAGCGCACGCCACAACGTATGCATCGACCTCATTCGGCAGAGCCCCCTGTGATCCAGGGGTCCTGGTTGGGGGTGGGGGTAGTTGCTGGGTGTTTGGGGGCAAAAGCGGCCCTCACCCCCAGCCAAGACCACCTGGATGGGGGTCATGGATGGGGATGGGGGTGGGTTTGTGGTATCCTCGGTGCAAGCGGATCCCCAAAATACTCTTGAGCGGACCTTCGAAATTTCTCCATATCTGAAAACCGTTTCGGATGGCGACCGTTGCGTCCGACGAGTCTCTGGCTATACATCTGACTCATGTTTCGGAAGGGCATTGTCGGAGGGCGGGTAATCTTGAGCAAGGCCGCCTGTGGTTTTCATAACCTTCAGCCTTATCCTCACCCTCATCCTTACCATCCCCTTCCTACCATGGCATTTGCCATCGCATGCCCATAATCACCCTCGGAGGAACGCAACACAATGTTCAACACTGCGTTGACGCGCATAAAGTCCTTCAGAAGGATCAGCAAAAAATCCGTCATGAGGTCCCTCTCGTGAACTTCATCGACGAGCACGTGTGAGACCTGGCGAGGGGCAAACAGAGAGTTCGAAGCGGGCAGCAGAGAGAATACTGGAACTGCGGCCCTCGGTTGTCCTACTCTTGCTCACCCTGCATCGCCACGCCCTTCGCGCAAGGTGTCGTGCTGAAGCCGTCGGTCATGGTGTGCGATATGCTCCGACGTTTGTCGAACACCACCCTACAAAAGGCACATCTACATATTCTTGCCCGCACCTGCCCGTGTTCCCCGCTCCTGAGACAGCAGCGTAAAAAGGCCGCACTAACGACTTATCTTGTCAAGAGAATGCAGCAACGCACAGGACAGATACCGGTACAAGGAAATCAGGAGAATGCGCGTGAAACCAAATTGCATCTTGTTCGAAGCTGGGATACTATACGTGTGCGCATCCCCCGACCATTCCCGCTATGAGCGTCGGAGTGCGATAATCTTAGCCTGTGGTCACTGAGCGCCCTCCTTGGGTGCCCCAATGCTAACCCCTCTTACATGGGGATGATCTTGGAACTCTGAAAAGAGTAGAGTCGGGGGTGCCCCAACTACCGTTTCGCTCGAGACATCCCCGCAATCTGGCAGCAATCAGGCAAGTGTAACAACCCTTGGCGGCTCACAGCTTGGGTACACACATGCCATTCATCTACATCGCGGAGATCATGGAACTCTGAAAAAAGAGGAGTCGGAGGTGCAACACGAGCGCCTCGCTCGAGACTTTCCAAATCTGGAGGCGAACAGACAAATGTCCCCCTCTCTGGTGGTTCCCCCTCGTTGCGCCTAGATGCAACGCCTGCTACATCGCAGAGGAGTCGGGGACGCCAAAATGATTTACCGCTGGAGACATCCCCATACTCTGGCCAAGGATCGGGAAGTGGTCCCCTCTGGCGGCTCCTCCTTGGAGTGCCCAAATGCTAGGCCTGCTACATCGCGGTGACAACGGGAGTCGGGGACTCCAAGCAGGCACCTCGCTCGATACTTCCATACAATCTGGCCACAAACTGGCAGGTGTCCTAAGCCCTGGCGGCTCCTCCCTGGGGTGCCCAAATGACACGCGCTCTGAATATGAAGAGCGAGTCTGAGTAGGTCTGAGTACGAGTGACAGACTGTGGATCAAGTATGACAAGCTGAGGAGGAGAAGATCTAAGTGTGAGTGGTCTGAGTGCGTGAGTCTCTGAGTATGAACAGATCTGGGGATGGACCTCTGAGTACGAGTGGGTCTGACCATGAGTAAGTCTGAGTATGAGTCTAAGTGCGAATAATCAGCAGTATGAGTGGCTGAATGCGGGGAATTCTGAGTGTGAGTGAAGTCTGCCTATTAGTGAGTCTGAGAACGTATGAGTCTAAGTATGAGTGATCAGGAATATGAGTGGCTGTGTGTGGATAACTCTGAGTGTGAGCGAGTCTACATATCTAGTAGAGAAAAAGCGTGACTGGCCTGAGTATGAATGAGTATGACTTCGCTGGCAGATCTGAGTGTGAGTGCACCGAGTATGCGAGGGAGAAGGCGGAGGCGTCACACTAATAACGAGTGTCCTACTCAGGGCATGGGGAACAAACATGCTGCCGACAAGGTTCACAATAACCTGCAACGGTGGACTCAGCGCGTGAGAATCCAACCCAGAACTGAATACCACGACTCCAACCTGTGGGTACGCACGCAGTGTCACGGGATAACTGTGCGTACGCTAGCAAGACGTCCGAAGGACAGCGCCAGCGTGTGATGCACAGTGCTACTTCAAGGTAGGGTGGTCCGTGGGGAGAGCAGATCTTACCTCACCAATGCGATGATGGCTTTCTGTAATATGCAACACTCAACCATACAAATCCGCTGACCCTGTCGGCGTGTGGAAGAGGCTGTTCCGTTTGACTCGTCCTCGTCGTCGTCGTGGTCGTTGTTGTCGTCGTCGTCGCTGTCGCCGTCGCCGGTCCCCTCCCTTTCCCTGAGCCTGGCGCCGCTGCCTCCACTGTCACCGGGCCCTCCTCCTCGAGCGCGCCAGCCACAGCGAAATTGAGCAGCGCTGTAGTTGACTCAGAGGGAAGCCCCTTCCCTTTGATCCCTTCCCCGCCAGAGGGGGGGGGTCCCGGGTGGGGTCCCGGGGGAGCTGCTGGGAGGGGTCCCGGGGGAGCTGCTGGGAGGGGTCCCGGGGGAGCTCCCGGGGGGGGTCCTGGGTCAGATACGACCCCCCTCCGGGCGGTTCTGAAGCCCAGACAATCCCCAAGACGTAGCAAAAGTGCCCCGAGAGGCCCCCAAGAATGTCCTCGAGGGCTCCGAATCGCCGAAGTGTCGGTCAACGTCGCGATAGCCTCCAGACAGCTTTGGAAGTTCCCAATCCAAGGACACCCCCAAGAGGGCCCCAAGGAGCAAAAATCATAGATTTCCCTTAGTTTTTGAAAGATTTGGGCATTTTCGCCTTGTCAGCTTCCCGACGGTCCAAGACAGGCCAAGAGGCCCCCAAGACCGCCCCAATATCGCCCAAGACCCTTCCAAGATAGCCCAAGAGGTCCCCAAGACGGCTCCAAGAGAGAGCCCAGACTGGAAACTCGACCAGACATTTCGAACCCTCGGCCTCAGAAGCTCCCAGGAGGCCCACATAGGCCCCTAAGGAGCTCCCCACGAAGCACCAAGAGGCTCCCAAGATATCCCCAGGAAACTCCAAGAGGCCCCCACGAGGCTCCCCAGCGGCCCCCAACAGCCTCCCAGGAGGCCCCAGACTATCTGGCCACAAACTGGCAGGTGTCCTAAGCCCTGGCGGCTCCTCCCTGGGGTGCCCAAATGACACGCGCTCTGAATATGAAGAGCGAGTCTGAGTAGGTCTGAGTACGAGTGACAGACTGTGGATCAAGTATGACAAGCTGAGGAGGAGAAGATCTAAGTGTGAGTGGTCTGAGTGCGTGAGTCTCTGAGTATGAAAAGATCTGGGGATGGACCTCTGAGTACGAGTGGGTCTGACCATGAGTAAGTCTGAGTATGAGTCTAAGTGCGAGTAATCAGCAGTATGAGTGGCTGAATGCGGGGAATTCTGAGTGTGAGTGAAGTCTGCCTATTAGTGAGTCTGAGAACGTATGAATATGAGTGGCTGTGTGTGGATAACTCTGAGTGTGAGCGAGTCTACATATCTAGTAGAGAAAAAGCGTGACTGGCCTGAGTATGAATGAGTATGACTTCGCTGGCGGATCTGAGTGTGAGTGCACCGAGTATGCGAGGGAGAAGGCGGAGGCGTCACACTAATAACGAGTGTCCTACTCAGGGCATGGGGAACAAACATGCTGCCAACAAGGTTCACAATAACCTGCAACGGTGGACTCAGCGCGTGAGAATCCAACCCAGAACTGAATACCACGACTCCAACCTGTGGGTACGCACGCAGTGTCACGGGATAACTGTGCGTACGCTAGCAAGACGTCCGAAGGACAGCGCCAGCGTGTGATGCACAGTGCTACTTCAAGGTAGGGTGGTCCGTGGGGAGAGCAGATCTTACCTCACCAATGCGATGATGGCTTTCTGTAATATGCAACACTCAACCATACAAATCCGCTGACCCTGTCGGCGTGTGGAAGAGGCTGTTCCGTTTGACTCGTCCTCGTCGTCGTCGTGGTCGTTGTTGTCGTCGTCGTCGCTGTCGCCGTCGCCGGTCCCCTCCCTTTCCCTGAGCCTGGCGCCGCTGCCTCCACTGTCACCGGGCCCTCCTCCTCGAGCGCGCCAGCCACAGCGAAATTGAGCAGCGCTGTAGTTGACTCAGAGGGAAGCCCCTTCCCTTTGATCCCTTTCCCGCCGGAGGGGGGGGGTCCCGGGTGGGGTCCCGGGGGAGCTGCTGGGAGGGGTCCCGGGGGAGCTGCTGGGAGGGGTCCCGGGGGAGCTCCCGGGGGGGGTCCTGGGTCAGATACGACTCCCCTCCGGGCGGTTCTGAAGCCCAGACAATCCCCAATACGTAGCAAAAGTGCCCCGAGAGGCCCCCAAGAATGTCCTCGAGGGCTCCGAATCGCCGAAGTGTCGGTCAACGTCGCGATAGCCTCCAGACAGCTTTGGAAGTTCCCAATCCAAGGACACCCCCAAGAGGGCCCCAAGGAGCAAAAATCATAGATTTCTCTTAGGTTTTGAAAGATTTGGGCAGTTTCGCCTTGTCAGCTTCCCGACGGTCCAAGACAGGCCAAGAGGCCCCCAAGACCGCCCCAATATCGCCCAAGACCCTTCCAAGATAGCCCAAGAGGTCCCCAAGACGGCTCCAAGAGAGAGCCCAGACTGGAAACTCGACCGGACATTTCGAACCCTCGGCCTCAGAAGCTCCCAGGAGGCCCACATAGGCCCCTAAGGAGCTCCCCACGAAGCACCAAGAGGCTCCCAAGATATCCCCAGGAAACTCCAAGAGGCCCCCACGAGGCTCCCCAGCGGCCCCCAACAGCCTCCCAGGAGGCCCCAGACTACCCCCAAGAGGCCCCCACCCCCCGAGAACTCCCTGTGCCTGCTCCTCTTCCTCCTCCTCATGCTCCTCCTCCTCATCATCATTCTTCCCCGCCTGCTCCCTCAACTGCCTCCTCCACCCTTCCTCCCTCTCCATCTCCTCCTCCTCCACCCCCCCCCGCGTTTCCATATTCGTGGCCTCCAGGGTCGGCGGCACAGGCCGTAAGGCCTTCGCAATATACTGCGCGACGGGCAGGTACGGCGCAGGCGGGTTTTAATGCATCTATAGAAGGTGCCCGAAAATTACTGTGTGGAGAGCCCCTTACTCCAAGCTCGCAGTAATGAAGGATACGGCTTCATGAGGGCAGACATAATGCCATACATCGATGGAGGACAACATACTACAAACAAGGATGAGCAACGATAAGAAACGGATGTACGACGAGGAGTGATACTTAACAAGACGAAGAAAAGAGAACATGAGATGTCGCAGAAAGAAGACGAACACTCAAACTTTGACAACACTTCGAAGATATGATCGGCACGACCACTTCCAATGGCAAACTTTGAAGCTGAAGAACCCGGTCAGCCTTGAAAAAACCCGCCAACCATCCCGCCAAACCCCTTCAAACCAAACCCGGGTAGGATACTTCCGTCCAAGAAGGTATATGTTCCAGTTTCCGATCATGTCTGTCCAGCTTCCTGGTATGAGGTGATGGAACTGATGCGTTGGTGGCTGGATTCTGCGGGTTGCAGAATGCAGAGGGGAACGCACGATATATCATGCTCGGCGGCTGGACCGGGAGGAGTGGCAGAGCTGCCTGCAGCAAGCGGGCACGGAATAGCTGAACGGACAAGGACTGGAAGCGCCGATACTGTCCACTGGGCTCGTAGGGCGGAACAGGGAAGAAGGAGGTTGGCAACGACACAGCGGCCGATGACGGGGACGACAGCGTGTAAGGAACGCTGAATCCGCCACCGTGCCTGCTGGCACGTTGAGGCGTGGAAGAACATTAGCATCACTATCACAGCCATTACAGCCATCACCATCATCATCATCATCATCATCATCATCACCACCACCACCAGCATGATCATCAGCATCATCAGCAGCAGCCTCGGCATCAACATCAGCATCAGCATCAGCAGCATCAGCATCATCATCATCATCATCATCATCATCATCATCATCATCATCATCATCATCATCATCATCATCATCATCATCACCAGCATCATCGCCATCATAATCATCACCAGTATCATCATCATCATCATCATCATCATCATCATCATCATCATCATCATCATCATCATCATCATCATCATCATCATCATCATCCTCAACATCATCATAATCAGCATCAGCATCATCCTCATCCTCCTCCTCCTCCTCCTCCTCCTCCTCATCATCATCATCATCATCAACGTTGGAGCCTCTTGGGGATCCCCTGGGGAAGCTCTGGGGGCTTCTTGGGCCCTCATGGGCTGCCCAAGCGCGTCCCCAGGGTCTGCGGGGCTCTCGTGGCTCTACGGCCGTGGTGGGGCTCTCTTGGGCATTACGCGAGCCTCTTCGGGCGTCCTGGGGGCCTCTGAGCACCTCAGGGGAGCCTCTCGGCGGTGCGTTGGGGCGCGTCGGGGATCCTGTGGGGAGCCTTCGGGAGCTCTGTTGGGGCCGTTTGAAATCCTGCGGGAGCGGTTCCAAGAGGACGTGGGCTCAGAGCGCCCTCTGGAGCTGATTGTTTCAGGATGTCTCTAGCGTTAAGTCGGGCCTGTCCAATTACAGGGGAAATGTTGGGCAAAAAAGAAAGCAGAGTAGAAACATACTCCAAAATGTTCCAAAGTAAAAATAATAATAAGAAGAAGAAGAATAATCCCCCGACTATTTTTTGACTAGTTTTGAATCCTCCTGTAGAGGGACAGGCCCGACCTAACTCTAGCGAAGCAGCCGTTTTCTGAAACCTGGATCGGGCAAGAACGGGAAGCGCCGATGTTGTGCATTGGACTCGTAGAGGGCAAGAAGAAAAGGATGACGGCGGCGAAAAGGCGGCGGGTGACGAGGATGCCAGCGCGGATGACGGGGAGGGCAGCGATTGAAAGAGGAGGACGAGGAGTAGGACGGCAAGCACGAGGACGAGGAGAAAGAGAAACTGGACGAGTACTAGCAGGAACGAGGCTGAGGAGGACAAGGAGGACGAGGAGGAGGAGGAGAAGAAAGACGACGACGACGGAGAACGGGAAGAAACCCGAGGATAAGGACGTCGAAGAAGGGGGTGGTCCTCGTCATCTTCTGACTTTCGACGCTACCCTGAGAGCTGTTGGGATGGAGCTCTCTTCGGGTATCCTGGGGGCCTCTTGGAGGCCTGTCGGGCGCTCCTTTGGGGGGCTGTTTGGGTCCTCTTGGGCTGTCTGGCGGCTGGACCAGGCTGAATGGCAGAGCTACTTGCAGAAAACCACGACCGTGCCGCCGGCACCGAGCAAGAGTGCCCCCAAGTGCGTAGGCAAACACCGTCGATATGGAAAATGGCACACTCTGTAATCAGTACCCCTTGCCCCTGATCTATGACTTGCTTTGGGCACTCTTGGGCGCTTCCGGCGAAGCGCGTCAGGAAAGTGGCGCGTGACTTCCCCCCAGCGGCTGAAGGACTGGTCGGGCTTCAAGTCTCCAGGTCGCTGTATCACGGTCCGAGATGCCGTCTCACGGTCCTCTTGGGGACTTCTCTGGGCGTCTGGAAGCGCTCGAGCCCGGCGGCCCTGGTGATGCAACCCCGTTTCCCTCAAGTGCGAGACTTAGGTTCGAGGAACAATTAATTCAGATTTTCCGACGGTGGGACCACACATGAGAATATATTTGGCTTGCCCCTCGCCCTTTTCCCCTTCGCCCTGACAGAGGCCCTCCTCCCGCCCTCTGATGTGCCTCCTCCTCCTCTTTCACCTCGTCCTCCTCTTCCTCCTCCGTCCTGGAGAAACTTATTATCATGTTCCTCCTCCCCGCTCCTGTTCCTGTTCCTGCCCCTGCTCCTCCTCGTCCCCCACCTGCTCCTCCATTTCTCTCTCTCTCTCTCTATCGTTCTCTCTCTCTCTCTCTATCTCTCTCTCTCCTTATCCCCATCTCGACTCGTTTCCTCCTGCACCTCAGCTTCATCGTGGTCGGGGCACGCAAATCGATACTCTTCGGCGCCGTCGCTCAGGCGGGAGGCAGCGCGAAGCCCAGCTCAGCCGCCAGCTGCTCCGCATCTGCTCGAAATCTGGATCGTCCGAACGTAAATCACGTTAGTGGCCCCGCGCGCAGGGCGGGTTTTGATGAGGGAACATGACACACTGGATGAGGACGGGTTGCTCCCCCCCCAGCCTGGACGCAAGAGTTTCCCCCTGCGCCCGGTTCGGCCTCCGATCGGTTACTGCCCGGACGCAAGCGTCTACCCCATCGCCCGATTCGGTCGCGGACGGGTTACCACCCGCGGATGGGACACAAGGGTGTCCCCATGCGACTGGCCGTCGCCGACCGTCGCGGCCGTCCTCAGGATTCCTGTTGCTCTCTATTCGTCATCCTCCCCCTCAGATGTCTCGAAGAAGTGGTCCTTAAGGGCCCGTGACATGCCAAGCTTTTGATGCTACCGACTCGCCGAAACATGGGTTTTCTGCCGCTGGAAAGCTTTTCCAGTAACGCACCCTTGGAATGCTCAAGTTCTCCGATGACCCACTTCGGATGCCGCCGCGGATTCGATCATGAAGTGTGCGGGCCCCATCCATAGAGAGGGGGCTCCCACTTCAGACTTCCTCCAGATTGAGCCCTGAAGACCGGTCCCCATAAAGGAGGGGCTCCCGCTTGAGACTTCCTCCATATTCATTCAGCCAATGATGACGATTACAAAATTAAAATGGCCCCGCTCGGATTAGCAACATGACCTGCGGGCGCCGTAGGGAGGGGGCTCCCGCTTGAGACTTCCTCTCTACGGTCTCACAGAGGAGGCCCTCGCTTGAGACATCCGCATGATGAGCCCTCTTGGGGTGCTCAAATGCTATGACTGGAAACGTATGCCGATGACCCGGTCGGATTAATAACATGACCTGCGGGACACAAAGGAACGGTACTACCGCTTGAGAATATCTCGCAAGTCCGTCAACGACGAAGAAACCGCTTGAGATATCCTCGCGGGTTGCCCCCTGTGGGAGCTCTAGTGCTACGCCTGGTAGAATATGCCGATGACCCGCTCGGATTACTAACAAGAAGTTCGGACCTCATCCCATAACCGCCTACCTGTGATATATATATATATATATAAAGTTCGGGGTCTGGGGGGATACTAAACGATTTTCCTGCGGAGGAAGATGATGGTGATGATGATGATCATGATGAAATAATCCTGGGCGCTCGTGTAACCAGATCCTCACACAAAACTCTCCTTGGTGCCCCATGGCCGTGCCGCACGTTCGTGACTTGGGAAAGCTGAAATGGTGAGAATCCCATAGCCCTGCCACACGCTCGTGACTTGCGAAAGCTCAAACGGTGAGACCTCCATTGCCATGCTCAACGTGTTTGCTGATGTTGCTAGTCAACATAAGAAGATAACAATTTCGATTCGCAACTTCCCCCGCGATATTCAAGTTCGGCCTCGCCGCCCTTCGCAACAATCAAATCCGGTTGACCCGGCGGTAGCAACCACTCAGGTGGCAAAAGGGGATATACGTTACTAGAACCACGCGCGCGCTTCGCGCGCGCTTTGGTTCTAGCTAGGATCGTTCTCGCTGGGAGTTTGACGTAGCTTCTCGGGAGCCTCTGAACCTGTCGGGGGCCTCCTGGAAGCAGGTTCGAAGCATTTTGGGGGCCGATTTGGGGCTTCTCGGGGCCTCCTTTGGGCCTCTTGGGGGTCTCCTGGGGCCTCTTGAGGGGCCTCCTTGGGGCCTCCTGGCGGCCTCTTGGGGCGGAAGGCTCGAGCTTGCGGTTCGTGGTCCCCCTCTGGGCCCCCTCTTGGGCCCGTCTTGGGGCCCTCTTGGGCCATCTTGGGCGCCTCTTGGGCCGTCTTGGGGCCCTCTTGGGCTGTCCTGGGGCCCTCTTGGAAGCTTCTTGGGCCGTCTTGGGGCGGTCTTGGGCGCCTCTTGGGCCGTCCTGTAACGTCGGAAAGCCCAAAAGACAACTTTGTTGAAAATGTACGTTTTACGAAGGGAATGGGCCAATTTTGCGTCTAGGGGCCCTCTTGGGACGCATGTTGGAGGCTTCTTGGGGCCTCTTGGGGGCGTCCTTGGACGTCTGGGGTCTCCTGGGGCCTCTTGAGGGGCCTCCTGGGGGCCTCCTGGCGGCCTCTTGGGGCGGAAGGCTCGAGCTTGCGGTTCGTGGTCCCCCTCTGGGCCCCCTCTTGGGCCCGTCTTGGGGCCCTCTTGGGCCATCTTGGGCGCCTCTTGGGCCGTCTTGGGGCCCTCTTGGGCTGTCCTGGGGCCCTCTTGGAAGCTTCTTGGGCCGTCTTGGGGCGGTCTTGGGCGCCTCTTGGGCCGTCCTGTAACGTCGGAAAGCCCAAAAGGCGACTTTGTGAAAATGTACGTTTTACGAAAGGGAATGGGCCAATTTTTGCGTCTAGGGGCCCTCTTGGGACGCATGTTGGAGGCTTCTTGGGGCCTCTTGGGGGCGTCCTTGGACGTCTGGGGTCTCCTGGGGCCTCTTGAGGGGCCTCCTGGGGGCCTCCTGGCGGCCTCTTGGGGCGGAAGGCTCGAGCTTGCGGTTCGTGGTCCCCCTCTGGGCCCCCTCTTGGGCCCGTCTTGGGGCCCTCTTGGGCCATCTTGGGCGCCTCTTGGGCCGTCTTGGGGCCCTCTTGGGCTGTCCTGGGGCCCTCTTGGAAGCTTCTTGGGCCGTCTTGGGGCGGTCTTGGGCGCCTCTTGGGCCGTCCTGTAACGTCGGAAAGCCCAAAAGACAACTTTGTTGAAAATGCACGTTTTACGAAGGGAATGGGCCAGTTTTTGCGTCTAGGGGCCCTCTTGGGACGCATGTTGGAGGCTTCTTGGGGCCTCTTGGGGGCGTCCTTGGATGTCTGGAGGCCATCTTCAGCATCTCGGAGCCCTCTTGGAGGCCTCTTGGAAGTTTCTTGGGCCGTCTTGGGCGCTCCTGGGGCCGTCTTGTCTGACCGGGGAGGCCTCCGGCAAGCCCCGACGAGCCTCCGGGTCTCCGGGGCGCACATTATTGGTCGATGTCCGGCCCCGGGCCCCCGGACCCGGTGCGCCGTTATATGTATACTACCCGGGGTTAGGGGTTAGGGAGGGGGCTTCCGCCTGATACTTCCACGCGGTTCACTCACAGTCGAAGCCCCCGATCGAGGCTTCCTCACGGTTTTCCCCCTTAGGGTGCTCAAGCGCTATGCCTGATAGAGTGTGCCGATGACCCGCTCGGATTAGTATCGTGACCTGCAGGCCCCACAGGGAGGCGGCTCCCGCTTGAGACGTTCTCTCTATTCACTCACACACTAGGCATGCACTTGAGTGGTCATCAAGAAGAGTGTGTGTGTGTGTGCGTGTGTGTGAGAAACAGCGACTGTGAAAACATGATGTGGTGATGATCGGTGATGGTGCGGTGATAAGGACGATGATGGTGCTGGTGCGTGTGAGAGCATGGTGTAGAGATGATGTGTGTGAGAGCATGGTTTGTGTGCGATGGTGATGGTGGTAGTCATGATGATGACGGCATTGATGGTTATGGGGATACTGCTGACTCTGATGATCAGTGGGTGTGAGTGTGGATGATAAGGGCTAGGATGGTGATGACAATACCGCGGTGTTTATGATGACGATGACAATGACGATGACGATGATACGAACAATGTTGATGATGATGTTGCTGCTGATGATGATGCTAACGAGTAAAATGATGATTATGCTGATGATGAAGATGCAGATCATCATCATCATCATGATGACGATGATGACAATGATGATGATGCGGAGGATGATGATGGTGGTGATGATGATGGTAATGGTAATGTTGATGGTGAGAGAAAGAGGGGGAGGAAAGATCCGGCGCGGGGGGTGCTACATAAAATAAGAGCCACACTTTGGACGTGGGAAAACGCGGTTGGAGGTCTGCGCGGATTTCTTGGATCGGCGCTAAAGCCCCCCCCAGCCGATTCAAGAAATCAGCGCGGACCTCCCAAAAATTCTGTTTATGGTGTGTCATGCTCCTCGATTACCCTTACCTGCAATGGCGGGCCCCAGGTACGTCCAACGAGTGGCCTGCAATAGGAGAATAAAAACGGCTCAATCATATCAACTTGCCAAGGTCCGCATGGAGTTCTCAGGCTGGCGTTGGACCCACGAAATCAGAGCGGCCTGTCGAAATCTACGCCCGGCAGGGGCTTCCAGGAAGCCTGGAGGGCCCAAGGGACCTTCTACAGGGGCACCCAGCCGGAGATCCAGGGAGATCCAGTTTTTATTTCGGGGGAGGAGAAGGGCGAAGATCCAAGCACAGGTGGCGTCCAGGTCATGAGGCCCAGGGGACGCGCCAGAGGCGCTGCCCGGGCGGGGTACAGCGACGATCCACGCAATCAGCAAGGACCCACCGAACGTGTACATGCTCCTGTGTCGACCTTTAGATCTTTGAGGTATGCACTTCCGACAAATGGCATGCGGCCGCACTGCATCACCAGGCGCGCGCGGGCACAGCGCGCGAGGCCTCCTTCAGGAGAGGGTCCCTCTGCAGCCTGCGCAGCAATATGCCAACCTCGCAAGTGATGGCGGCAAGCCCATCCGGCCCGTGCTCGGGACTCCACCGCATCCTCCGTTTCACCCCCTGCCTCTTCCTCTTTTTTTTTTTCTCGCTCTCTCTCTCTCTCCTTCTCTCTCTCTCTCTATACGAGTGGCACGTGCGTGCCCGAGAGCATACAAAAAGAACTGCAGCATACCATCCCAGAACATAGACAAAAAGAGGAATATGAAGTCGGATCCGAGGAGGAGGAAGAAGATGGAGATGCAGAGGAAAGCGGAGAGGAGGATAACGAGGATCTCCTGGGGGCTGTTGGGAAGGAGGTGCACAAGCGGGATCGAAGTCGAACGCGAGTAGGGTTGCAACACCTTGCGATGTTTATGGCGCAGGAGGGTGTTCCTCACCATGCGAATGCAGCTGAAAAGAAGCTCCAAAACCAATGTGCGGAGGATGTCTCAAACGAGCCTGCAAGTTTGAAGAAGATGGAGGCAACTTTGGAGACGTCGGGATTCAAGTGTTGGGGTGTTGGGGGATGTCTCTCGCAAAACGGCTGTTGCTTCTTGAAGCGGCATCCAAATTCATGAACATCGATCCTGTCATTGAAATGTGTACTGTAATTTGGCGCAAATCCGGGTGTACATGTGTGTGTGTGTTTGTGCGTGCGCGTGTTCGTGCGCGAGATCGTGTGCGTGTGCGTGCGCGCGCGTGCGCGTGCGCGTGCGCGCGCGCGGGTGGGTCGGTGGGCCGGTGGGTGGGTGGGTGGGTGGGTGGTGTGGTGTGTGTGTGGTGTGTGGTGCGTGGTGTGCGGTGTGTGGTGTGTGGTGTGTGGTGTGTGGTGTGCGGTGTGTGGTGTGTGGGGTCTGGGTTGTGGGGTGTGGGTTGTGGGGTGTGGGGTGTGGTGTGTGGTGTGTGGTGTGTGGTGTGTGGTGTGTGGGGTGTGGGGTGTGGTGTGTGGTGTGTGGTGTGCGGTGTGCGGTGTGTGGTGTGTGGGGTGTGGGGTGTGGTGTGTGGTGTGTGGTGTGTAGTGTGTGGTGTGTGGTGTGTGGTGTGTGGTGTGTGGTGTGTGTGTGTCTGCGTGTGTGTGTGTGTATGTTTGGACCGTGACGTCGCGGTCTGCATTACGGCTGCAATCGATTTTAAGAATGTTGAGGATATTCCAAGCTAAACAGCCAAAATAAATCGCGAGCAGGAACTTCAATTCATCGCCTCTGAGCTCTACTCCCTCAGAGGACTCGCGTATGACAATCTGCACATACGTATCATTATCTCTCAATATCTCTCTCTCTCTCTATCTCTCTCGTCCCGCCTCACCGCCAACCTACCTGACGCAACGACTACTACAATTACGCTCGCTACCCTGCCAAGCGTCACCCGCCGCTACTCTTGCAGCTTGCCAGGCAGAACTGCCGCAAACGCTGCCGCCGCCGCCGCGGGTGCCGATGCCCCTGTTGGGTGCATAACCACCGCCCTTTCCCGTTCGGTGGGCATGGTTCTACTGCGCACTGCAAGTCCTCGCCAATACCGCAAGGCACGAAGAGGAGAGTGCTCACGTCCGCAGTCTCAGTCCTCAAGAGTGAGCGCCTCAAATTCACGTTCAAGGGCCCAGAGGCTCAAGTCCGAAAACTGATCGGAGTTGCCCATGGCCCTTGTTCCAGTCGTGTTCCGGGCCTGGAGGCCCAAGTGCTATGCCGCGACGCGCGAAGAGCAGTGACCTTCGCGCCCCTGGTCAAGGGGCCCAGGGACATACACACAAATAAACACAAGTCCCGAGATTCCCCATATGTTTCCATATTTCCTGGGTTTTCGTCTTCCCCCACACCTCCCAAATCTTCACATCGGAATGGGGGGGGTTCTGCTCACGCGAACCCATTTCAAGTCGTGCGCGCGTTGGCTGCTTCGGGGCAGGCGAACGACGTCGCGTCTCTCTTCCTCTTCTCGTTTATCTTGGTCTGCTTCTTCTTCTTGTTTTCCTTCGTCTGCTTCAATTATTATTATTCTTCTTATTCTTATCATTATTCTTATTATCATTATTCTTATTATTATTATTCTTCTTATGTTTCTGCATCTTCTTCTTATTATTCTGCATCTTCTTCTTCTTCCTCTTTCCAGCTCTGGGGGGAGGCCCGGCGAGGCCCGGCCTGGGCAGCCCACGCGCACGTGTGGGTGCTAAGGGGGAAGGGGCGGGGGGGCCCCACCGCGGGGGGCCCGCGGCGTCGCGGGGGCCCGTCGCCATGGGGCCCACGGGTGGCGCCGGTCGCGCGGGAGCCCGGGGGAGGGGGGGACGGGGGGCCCGTCGCGGGGGGCCCGCGGCGTCGTGGGGGCCCGTCGCCACGGCGCCGAAGGGTACTCCAGTTTTCGTGATAAAAGGGAGGGGGTCTGGACCCTCCCAGACAAGCCATTTCAGACCTCCCCCGTGGGAGAACCCTACAAAACATCGTCCCCAGACCCCCCAGGCCCTCCAAGATAGCCTGGAAGAGACCCCCCCCCGAAATGAGACCCCCCTCCCTTTATTACGAAATCTGGAGTAGCGTTGGTCTTGGCTTTGCGGAAGAGCAGTGTTGAATCATCCAGATCGGCGCCTGCGGCAGGCTCCTTCACTGCATGTCCCGTGCAACTTTCTCCGGTGACCCGTCTGGGGGGCCCGCGGCGTCGTAGGTGCCCGTCGCCACGGGGCCCACGGGTGGCGCCGGCAGTGGTTGCCCAGAGATACAGCAACGCTGAAAATCAAAAGAATCGGAGGCTGCGGCGGGCTTTTTCGTTGAATGCTTCGTTTCACTTGTCTGAGTACTCCGTCCTGGGGGGCCCGCGGCGTCGTAGGGCTCAATTGGTGGCGCCAGTCTTGGCTGCGCACACATGCATGCGCAGAATTGAAGAAACGGGGACAGCGGCGGGCTTCTTCCTATGCGGGAGTGGCAGAACTCCGTCCAGTTAGGCGCTGTTCCACTCTGTCAACTCTGTCCCGTCAGTCCGCCTCTGTTCAACTCTGAACTGTCCAACTCTGTCCAGTCAGCCTTACTCTGTTCAACTCTGAACTGTCCAACTCGGCTGCACGCAAGAGTGACCCTGGGTGAGAGTGACCTTTGGTGCGCGGCTGTTTGGGGGCCGCGGGTGGACCAAACCTGGGCGCGCAAGCCGCTGTTCCTGCTCCGTTTTGAGCCATCTGGGGACCCACCTGTGCCCGCACCGAAGGTCACTCCGGCGAACGGTCACTCTTACGTCTAGTCGTCCAACTCTGTCCAGTCAGTCCACCTGTCACTGACTGCTCCGCCCCGCTCTGTCCAGTCGGGCACGACCAGGGAGGCCTGCGGCGTCGTGGGGGGGCCTGGAGGTGCCCAGGCCCGCCGCCGCGGGGCCCACGGTCGGCGCCAGTCCTGGCTGCACATGAGGTGCCATCCGAAGACAAGAGTCGGCGCCCGCGGCGGGTTCGTGGTCCCCACGTGCGTCGCCTGCGGCGGGGTTGTGCTTTTATAAGGCCTTCTGGATCACAATGTTCGTATCGGTTTGCCTGTTGCTCGGCCGTCCCGACTGGCGACCGCCGTCCGTTGCTTCGTGGGGCATTGGGCACCTCGGAGGCCATGGCCCCCCGGGACACTCTAGCCAGATTCGACTTTCACCTGGCTGCGCACGAGAGAGGCTTGGGCTCTAACTTGATGCCCGTTATTTGACCAACTTGAGGCTCGCAGACGACATTCTCTTGCTTGGAACTAGCAGGGCGCAAGTGAAACGAATGTTGTCGGACTTGAACGAGAGGGCGTGGACAGTCGGCTTGCAGCCCCACTTGGGCAAGACGAAGATATTGTCCAATGAGAGTGACCGCCGTGGAGTCTTGCGACAGAAAGACGTCGAAATTGAAGACGGGCCAGTCGAAGTCTTGGCGTTGAACGACAGCACAAACGTATTTGGGGAGGCAATTGACGTTCAGTAAATACCGTGATGCAGAACTCGACCACAAGATCACTCAACCACAAGATCTCCAAGGGGTTGGCTGCTTTCGGTAAGTTCAAATCCACAGTGTGTATCGGCATGATCTGCTACATTCCAGATTCAGGCTGTTTGACGCTGCCGTGTCTTCTACGGTGCTGGATGGAAGCGGTGCCTGGACGCTCACTGCAGCGCGAGAACAGAAGCTCAACGCCGCAATGCGAAAAATGCTTCGAAACATAGTGGGCGTACGGCGTCTGGAGCACGAGTCTTACGTTGACTGTATTATGAGAGCTACTCGACGGGCAGGGAAAGAATACTCGAAATCTGGTTTGCCCACGTGGCTACAGTCGCAGAGTGAGAGGAAGAGCAAGCTACGCCATAAGCTACAATCGTACAATGACCACAGATGGGGGTAGGTTGCGCTACGATGGGGCTCCTTCAGGGAGCAGATCTGTTGAAGGCCATGAAGAAGATGGACTGATAAAGTGAGAACGAGAGAGCGTGGTGGTGTGCGAGACTGCGAGCAGGCGCTTGCGAGACTGCGAGAAGGCGGGTTCAAGGATGCGAGGAGGCGCGTGCGAGAACGCGAGACGTCCCGCGGCAGCCCGCACGGAGCGCGCCTCGGCGCACGCCGCTCCAGTTCCAGCTCCGGTCCCTGGCTGCGCAGGCACTTTGGCAGCCACGATGCCCCCTTCTCCTTCTCCGCACCCCTCTCCTGGAGGGGGCCTCGGGAGTTCGCGCGACGATGCTTGTAGCCGCACTGTCCTGGGCCCAACTTGGCGATTGGGATTCGTTCTCCCTTGTCCGTTGTGGAAGATGGCATCTATCCGTGCTCTCCTTTGTTTTCTTGTGACTCAGCGCCAGGGCACCGCGCGCCATGTTCCAGTTCACAGCGCTTCGCGTCGAGACCACCGCAGCCCCTCACTCCTATCCGCACTTACGGGGGTATGGCATTGTCATGGGGATCGACGAGTATTTGCGGCTGCGTGTGTTTTCCCTCCTGATGTAAATGACCCAGATGTTCCCATCCCTCGCGCCCTGCTCGTCGCCATCCTCTCTTCCCCTGCGTCCCCCCACCCCTCGCCCCCAGTATGAGGACACGGCCGTGCAGAACGCCATGGTGACCAGACGCCCCAGGACGTGTCCTGGGAGCTCCTGTGACCAGACTCGGCAAAAAAAACATGCCTCCGTGCTCCCATCCCTCGCGTCCTGCTCGCCGCCATCCTCCCCTCCCCTCCTTTCCCCCGCCCCCCTCCCCCTCCACCCGTGCCTTCTGGCAACAGCGTTGGAGTGGCCGGAAATAATCGACCCGGGAACCCGGAAAGGGATATAGAAATGTGAAGCATGAAAATTGAGCACGATACCGAATTTGAGCGACGGACAATTGCAATGCTGAATGTAGCGATAGTGATGTACAAAGCCACGGCCTGTGCTGTAACAGAACCGGAACCAGAAAAACAACGGTGACGGAACCGGCAACAAAAACAGCGACAGAACCGGCAAACAAACGGCAAAACGGAACCACTGAAAAAACGGCGCTGTCGTTTCAAGGGCCGACTAAGGAGCTGCTGAACGCATAACTCAGATCTGGCCGCAGTCGAAACGCGCGGGGCGCTCGACCAGCTCGAGCTCAAGATCCAATGCAGTTCGGGAGCGCGACGGACCGAAAGGGGGCGACTCTGAACACTTCTGTGCTCTGTTGCGTTGCGGATCAGATCTTCCCTGGCATCCGAATCCTGACAGAACTGAGCTGGGTCTCAAGCTAGAGCTGCCTGGGCGCATTGCTCGCCCAAAGCTGATTGCAGTCGAGACCTCAAAGGATTATGTTTCGCAACACGGCGAGCGAAATGATACGAGCGAGTCCAAACCGAGGCGACATGCATCGAGAAAAGGCGGGCCGAAACGCCGATGACAACAACGACGGCGGACCGCGACGACCGCCACCGCGTTTCCAGCTCGGGACCACCATGTTACATACCCGTCTTGGAGTGGCCTGGACACGTGAAAACACATGATTCCAGCTCGGGGCCAACCAGTGGGAAATCTGGAAAATCACTGGCCTCGGAAACTGTTTCAGGTTATAAGATATCTGGTGCCGGTGTATTGATTTGGTCTGACTCTTGTGCGTCCCCACGCTGGGGGGCGCCCAGACGACCACTTGTTAGATACTCCCCTTTGAGTGGCCCGCGCAATAAAAAACCATGGTTCAAGCTCGGGGCAACCATGTCAGATCCCCCTCTGGGTGGCCCGGACACGTGAAAACAACGTGGTTCAGCTCGGGGCCACCATGTTAGATACCCCTCTGGGTGACCTGGGCACGTGAAAACACATGGCTCCAGCCTCGAACCACCATGTTAGACACCCTTCTGGGTGGCCTGGCCTCGTGAAAACACTTAATTCCAGCAAGGGGCAAGAGGCAACCATCTTAGATACCCACCCCTGGGCGGCCTGGACGCGACAAAAAACACGTGGTTCCAGCTCGAGACCACCCTGGGTGGCCTGGGCACATCAAGATGTGGTTCCAACTCGGGACCACCATATTCGATATCCCACTGGGTGGCCTGGACAAGTGAAAGCACGTGGCTCCAGCTCGGGGCCACCAAGTTGGATACCCCTCTGGGTGGCCTGGACACCTGAAAGCACGTGGCTCGAGCTCGGTGCCACCATGCTCGATACCCCTCTGGGTGGCCTGGACACGTGAAAGCACGTGGCTCCAGCTCGGGGCCACCATGTTCGATACATCTGGGTGGCCTGGACACGTGAAAACACGTGGCTCCAGCAAGGGGCCACCATGTTAGATACATCTCTGGGTGGCCTTGTGAAAACACGTGGTTCCAGCTCTGGACCACCATGCTAGACCCCAGTGGGAAATTCCGAAAACCACCAGCCTAGGAAACTGTGTCAATGTATGCCCCCCATCTCGAGTAGAGGATCGACTACAGAATTGATTTGCCCCAGCATATATTCTTCTTGTTAAATTCACTGGCAATTCGTGGAACTTTCGCAGATCCACACATGGTTGACGTATTTTTGTTGAAGAGTCGACGTGAACATCAATTTTGGGGTAGATCCATTCTGTAGTCGATCCCCCAGTTCAACATCTGGCGTCGAAGCTTTGATCTTGTCTGGCTCTCGTGTGGGCCCCCACACGCTGGGGGCGCCCAAGACGACCACATGCCGTAGGTGCCCCCCTGTGGGTGGCCCGCACACGGGAAAAAGACACGTGGCTCCAGCTCGGGGCCACCATGTTAGCTACTCTGGATCGTTTAATAATCGCCCCCCCTTGGAGTGCCCCGATGGCGAGCGGGGGTGGTGCCAGGGGGCGGGTTGGCTGCGCTGCGTTTTCACGTTTGTCACCCCCTGGTTGACTAATTACGCAACCGAGGAACCCCACGTACTTATATTATGGCTGGAGTGATGATGGCTGAAATGAAGCATGTGAGAATGATGTTGGTGGCCGTTGCCCCGCCGATACCGTTGTGCCCTGGACGACCGTCACGGATAGCGGCCGCGGTGAGAGACCACCCCCCTGCGCACCCCCTCTGGTGTCGAGAAAAAAGCAGCGCCTGCCACGCTCTCCGACCCTGGCACGCATGGAGGCCGCACTGAGGGACCACACCCCTGCGCACCCCCTCTGGTGGCGACAAAGTCCTGCCACGCTGTGCGCTGAGGGACCACCCCCCGCGCACCCCCTCTGGTGGCGAGAAACAGCAACGCCTGCCACGCTTTCCGACCCTGGCACGCATAGGAGCCGCGCTGAGGGACCACTCTCTGCGCACCCCTCTGGCGTCGAGAAACAGCAACGCCTGCCACGCTGTCCGACCCTGGCACGCATGAGGGCGGCGCTGAGGGACCCCCCCCCCGCACCCCCTGGTGGCGACAAAGTGCCACGCCTGCCACCGTTTCCGACCCATGCACGCAGAGGGGCAGCGCTGAGGGACCACACCCGCGCACCCCCTCTGGTGTCGAGAAACAGCAACGCCTGCCACGCTGTCCGACCCTGGCACGCATAGGGGCCGCGCTGAGGGACCACTCCCCGCGCACCCCTTCTGGTGGCGACAAAGTGCCACGCCTGCCACGCTGTCTGACCCTGGCACGCATAGGGGCCGCGCTGAGGGACCACTCTCTGCGCTCCCCCTCTGGTGCGGAGAAAATGCCACATGTGCCACACTTTCCGACCCTGGCACGCATACAGACCGCACTGAGGGACCACTCTCTGCCTCTCTGGCGTAGAGAAAATGCAACGCCCGACACGCTTTCCGACCCTGGCACGCATGGAGCCAGCGCCGAGGGACCACCCCCTGCGCACCCCCTCCGGTGGCGACAAAGTGCCACGCCTGCCACGCTGTCCGACCCTGGCACGCATAGGGGCCGCGCTGAGGGACCACCCTCTGCGCACCCCCACTGGTGGCGACAAAAGGGCACGCCTGCCACATGTTCCGACCGTGGCACGCATAGAGGCCACGCTGAGGGACCACCCCCTGCGCCCCCCCCTCTGGTTTCGAGAAAGTACCGCGCCTCTTCTTGTCGCGCATGTGTTGCGTGGTGTGCGTGTCATGTGTATGATGCGTGTGCGGCTGTATGTTAGCGTGCGTCCCATGTGGATGATGCTTGTGCGGCCGCATCGGGACGTGTGTCTCATGTGTGGGTGCCCAGTATGCTGTGCATACGTCCTGAGTGTATGATGCAATAAACACGCCAAGCGTGCACTAGCGTTGTGTGGTGTGTGTTGTAGCGGCTGTATGTAGACGCGTGCCTCATGTACGTGCCGTGCATGTGTTGCGCGCGGGTGAAGGGAGAAAGGAAGAGGAGGAGGAGGGGATGGGAGGGAGACGCGGGTGCGACACGGCAGGGAAGAAAACCATAACCCCACGAAACATATGGGGAATAAGAAGTTCGGAGTACCCCTCTGGTTGGCCTGGGCAAGTGAAAACACGTGGCTCCAGCTCGGGGTCAACATGATAGACGCCCCTCTGGGTGGCCTGGGCACGTCAAACCACGCGGCTCCAGCTCGGGACCACCATCTTAAATGGCCGCCTGGGTAGCCTGGACATGTCAAACATGTGGTTCCATATGGGGGCAGCCATGATAGAGACCCCCCTGGGCAACCTGGGCACGTGAAAATGAGCATGTCTCAGGCGACAGCATTTCGCCTGAGATATGCTCTGAATTCTGGCCCCCAGAAGAGGAGCAATCGAGAGAACAAAGCAACCGTTTCGATCGAGACATCTTCAGCCAATTCTGCAAAACAAGCGCTTCGCTCGAGGCAGCCGCAACAAACCAAAAAAACTCACTTTGACGTGTTTTTGATGGATCGGAATTCTGAAAACAAGCGTTTCGCTCGGGACAGCCCCAGCAAACTGAATCCGCCGGCCCTTCGCGACCTCGTTAATCGCAGGAGAATTTCGCCGGCCCTGCGCAAGTCGAGGCCAGGGGTACAAGAGAACCCTGGGCCGGCGCCCTTTCCGGGAAAGAGTGTCGATCAGGCGAGCGGAGGGCAGATGCCTCCTGTCCATCTCGAGCTCTCGGCGAGCGTCTGCTAGAGGCCCTCCTGCGCTGTCACAACCTCCCCCCCTTCCTGCCGAGGGCACAGCCGTGCAGAACTCCATGGTGCCGCCGCGCAGCCCGCGGTTGGGCGGCGACCTCAGGGCGCCGCCACCGCCAACACACCGTCCGCCGGCCGCCGGCCGCCGACGGACGCCGGCGCGTCCGTGCAGCCCGGCGGGCCCAGGCGCGGAGCCGCGCCGCACAAATGCCACGAGCAAAAGCGCGCCTCGGTCGGCACGTCGCCCGAAGTCGCTTCCAAACGGGCCCCAGGGCCCGCGGGGAGCCCAAGGGGGGGGGCTACGAGCGAGCGCACCTCTCGATCGGCATGAAGCAGGGGGGTCCTGAGGGCCGTCCCCCAGGACCAGCTCGTCGCCCCGAGTCGTTCTCGAACCGTTCCGCGGCCAGTGGAGAGCCCGAGGGGGCCGAAAAAGGCGGAAAACCTCAGGACCTGGTTCCCTGATGAGCATCCTTTAACCGATCCCCATCCCCAGCGGCGTGGCCTGGACCCCACTGGCCGATTTACCCCCCTAAGATGGGGATGTAGGCCGTTCCCTTCGGATTTCGAGGGGTGTATCCCCAACTGGGGTGGTATAATCTGGTCAGGGGTCTCGAAAAGGATGGGGATGGGAATGGGGATCGGATAAAGGACACTGACCTAAGGACCCGTTGACTTCACGGCACCTCGAGCGAGAGGGTGGCGTGCGGAGGAAGGAGCCGAACTCCATACACCGACGCTTTTTTTCTGGCCCCGCACTGAAACTCGCACAGGAAAGCGGATCTCGGTGTATACGGGATCCTGGTGTATAATGGTTCGTTGTTTCCAACGGGAAAACGGGGAACATCGTATACACCACACCACTCCGACGTCGTCCCCGACCCTCAAAAAGTTCAGGGAATCAAGAACAGCCCGCCACTGGCACTGGTAATGTATCTGTTCCAGTTTCCGACCGCGGAGACCCGGGCCGCCTGGCCTCGCGCATCTCGCACTGCGCGGCGGCGGAGCCGCCCTCGGTGCGCGTCGCCGCGTGCTGCCGCGTCGGCAGTGCGCGTCGCGGCGCTCTGGCGGCGGCTGCGTCTCGCCCCCTCGCCACGCGCCGCCCGCTGGTTGGGCGCTGCTCGGCGCGGGGGCAGTCAACGGCGGGGGAGTGAAGAACTCTGCGCCACTTCGTGCACGCCTTCGGGGCCCAGGGTGGGGGGGCCCTTGGGGCCCCCTCGGGGCGCCTGGCCTGCAGCCCCCGGTCCCCCCCCCCCCCTTGCCGCCGCCCGTGCGGGGGGGAGGCCTGGGGGGTCTGGCGGGGCGGGAACGCGGCACACGGGGTAAGCCGACGAGAGACCTGGCGGGCGGGAAGGAGGGTACGCATCCGCGCTGCCCAGGCCACGATCACACCTCTTCCAGCGCCACGATCCCTCGACATCGGCCTCGATCCACGCCGCCAGGACAGTGCTTGCACTCAAGGGCCCACTGCCTCTGCGGATGCGCAATGGGACACATGCTTCGCCTGCTGCCCGGCTGGCGGCCGCCCGCGGGCACCTCGTGGGCACTCCATGCGATGGGTGGGTCTGCAGGGGTTTCGCCTGGTGCCATGATGGTGTGGCCGCCCTCGGACACCTCGTGGGCACCCCGTGCGCTTGGTGGGTCGGCCGGGGTTTCGCCCAGCGCCCGCTCAACGATAGTGTGAATATTGCTTCGGCCTATAGCGAGACGGAGACAGAGAAAGGGAGAGAGACAGAGAGAGAGAGAGAGATGGAAATAGAGAGAGAGAGAGAGACAGAGTGAGAGAGAGAGAGAAAAAAAAAAAGAGAGAGAGAGAGAGAGACACAGAAAGAGTGAAACAGCAAACAACAAGACAGAGAGAGAGAGAGATAGAGAGAGTCGTATGGAGGGATAGAGGAAAGGCGAGGCGAGCGCGCGGTACCGCCAGGGAAGGGACCCGTGTGGGCCTGCGCGGAGGGGCCCGAGCCCTCACTTCGTGTTGCCCATGTTCGGGCGGTCCAGGGCGTGCCGTGCCAGTATCGTAGCCGATGACACCCACCATGCTCAATCAGCTTCGTCGGGTACTCTCTTGCCGTGACCAACTACAGTCAGCCAGCAAAGTAAGGATGCGCGGTAAGGATGCAAGGGCCTTGGAAGGCCATGTCGACAACTTGCGAGCAGGGCGCGGCCAGCAAAAATGGCCAAGGATGGACCGAGGAGGCAAGGATGCGAGGGCACCCTTGGGAACATTGACCTCCTTACTATGCGGGTTTACTGTATGTGCATAGCTTCCAACACAAAAAAAACACGATTTCGTGGTCCCAACGTGTTCGCTGTCAACCGTGCTTTCGGTAGGCTGGTCATTCGTCGAATAGTGGGCGTCTCCAGGTAGCGGCGCGCTGGGTTCATCGGTCTGCGGGAAGACTTGATGACTGAGTACACGACTCGAGACTCAAGGCTCAAGCGCAATTTGCGCATCATCTTCCTCGAACTTTTGTCTCGGATGCACGCCACCGCCGCTAACGTCTCATCCAGAGCGCGCGCAGAACAGGGTGGATGCTAAGGGAGAGGGGGGGGGGCGACAAGCTACGTGCGCTCGCGTAAGATCTGCCGTCATACCCCTCCATCGGAGAAGGAAGAAGCCGAGAGAGAAAGGGTTCGGGGGAGGACCCGACGACTACAAATATGGTGACGAAGGATCATGGGCGTGGACTGGGAGGCTGGGAGGGGACACGGAGGAGAAATAACAAGAGAAAGAAACGGAGAAATAACAATGAGGCCGACGACGAAAAGGAGTGCCCCTCCTCGTCCTCGTCCTGATCCCTCCGAACTGCCTCCTCACATTCCCCCGCTTCCCCCTCCTCCTCCTCCTCCTCCTCCTCCTCCTCCTCCTCCTCCTCCTCCTCCTCCCCTCCTCCTCCCTCCTCCCTCCTCCCTCCTCCTCCCTCCTCCCTCCTCCCCCTCCTCCCTCCTCCCTCCTCCCTCCTCCCTCCTCCCTCCTCCCCCTCCTCTCCTCCTCCTCCCCTCCCTCCTCCTCCTCCTCCTCCTCCTCCTCCTCCCCCTCCTCCTCCTCCCTCCTCCTCCTCCTCCTCCCCCTCCCCCTCCCCTCCTCCCCTCCTCCTCCTCCTCCTCCTCCTCCTCCTCCTCCTCCTCCTCCTCCTCCTCCCTCCTCCTCCTCCTCCTCCTCCTCCTCCTCCTCCTCCTCCTCCTCCTCCTCCTCCCTCCTCCTCTTCCCTCAAGCCACTTGGGCCCATGCCATTTTGGAAGGAGCCAAAACCTCGACCTCGCCACGTGGGGGCTTGAGGGGCAAGCCGCCGCCCACCGCACCCGAGCCAGGCTCGGCAATCCAATTGGTTGGTGCTCGGCTTGGCGAAAACGGAGATGTACACAGCTACGGGTCAGCAGGGGTCTTGGAGTAAGTGTGGGGCCTGCGGGCGCTGCGAGTACAACGCGCTCCTGCTGACACCGGGTAGAAAGTACCACCGCCGGGACAAGTGAAGCTGTTCAAGCCGAAGCCGACTGCAGAGGACATTCGCCAGAGTAACGGCTTGAAGCAGATTGGGCCCAAGAGCGGCAAAGGCGATTCAGGAGACAGGCCGCACGTGTTGCAGGCGGCCCCCAGCCTGACCGCCTCTCCGTGCTGAAGCAGGCGCCGGGCACGTCCACGGACCCGCTGCTGGCGAAGCTCGTGGCCGACAAGATCAGCAAGATCGAGTCCGAGGCCAAGCCGCGGCAGTCCCAGGCTGAGGAGGCGCTCCGCAACGCCTCGGGCGTTTGGCGGGACGCATCGCTGAAACACAAGCAGGCCGTCAACGCCGCGGTTGAGGCCCAGGACAACCTGGCCAATGCGCAGCAGCGCGAGCGCGAGACGGCGCTTACGCTCGCCAAGGCAGAGGCCGCCCGCCGCCTCTCGGCCCAGGGCATGGCCAAGGAGTTGGGCATCACGCCAGCGAGCGAGGTGAAGGAGGTGCTTTTCGAGGTCAAGATCGACGAAGCGTTCTTCCACCAGGCCGATGACCTGGACATCGAGGCGTCAGACCGCCAGGCGCTCAAGGGGCTCGAGCAGGAGCTCAGGGGCGCCAAGATGCACATGGGCGGCAAGCGCGCGGAGGTCAAGTCGCGGCAGAAGCGCACGACGGCGCTGCGCCAGGAGATCGACGAGCGCCTGGCCAAGAAGCGGCGGGCGGAGGACGCCCCCGCGGAGAAGGCCCCGCCAGGAGGCATCGGCGCAGCGGGCAGCGGCGCAGCCGCGGCGGCAGCGGCGGCAACGGCAGCGGCGCCAACAGCACAAATCCCAGCGGACAACGACGCGGAGCTCGACGAGGAGGCCAGCTTGCAGGCCGAAGCGAACCGCATCAGCGAGGCCAAGCTGGCGGCAGCCCGCGCGGCCAAGCAGGCGAAGCTGATCCAGGAGCAGGCCGCCGCAACGGCGGCCAACGGGGCCAACCCGTGAGTGCAGGGGCCGCCCTTGGGCCCGCGACCGAGTCCGTCGACTGATCAGCTGCGGGAGAGGGCGGCTCAGCCACGGCCTGCTGGCGCTCAGCAGGACTCCGGTGCATCCAATTCAGTCAGCGCGTTCTTCTTTGCCAACGTCACGAAGGTCTGGGGTGGTGTCTCGACGCAGCCCTGCCATGTCATCGGCCTCGTCGGGCCCACGTAGACAGCCAGAGCATTGCAGTGTGGGACAGCAAGGCCAGGGCGGCCAAGCTGAGGCCCCTGGCCAACCCCGCTCGACCCTCAGGGCAGTGCGAAGCCTCCTCCAGCCAGGCCCATCGGGCCAACGAGGGAGGAGAGTGGCTCTTGGCACAGGGCCATTCTAGCGCACGCACCCAAGCAGAGTCGTGGAGAACACCACGGGCAGACGGCTTTGCTGAGCTCGACGACACGCAGGTCTCAATGATCGACATGACAGGCTTCTCTTTTGCATCCGTCTGCTTCTACGGCTTCGCAAGCGAAGGTTGGTCTGGAAAAAACTACATCGCTTTCGTCGGTTGATCGCCCTCCTGTCCAATCTCCAGTTGCCGCGGGTCGTCTTCGCCGATTGGAACATGCCCGCGTCTAGCCTCGAAGATCGTGGGTTCCCCCCTCGCGCCCAGGGGCATGTTCTGAGGGCTTCGAATTTGTCAGTGACTTGCACAGCAAGTGCTCGAGGTTCGGAGATTTATTCTGGCCTAGCCAATTCCAGTTTCCTGCCGTGCGTTTTGTCCGTCGAAGCGATTGTCGACGCTCCGTGGAAAACGCATTGTGGGTTGTTAGTGGGGTCGAGGCCCAACGTCTTGAGGCGCAGGCTGCCTCGCGGGCTCGGAGGGCGGAGGAGGCGGCCATCTTGTTTGCTGATCTTTTGGGGGGGGGGGGGCCAGAGACCCGCTGCGGTGGTCAGGGCCCTGCGTCACCCAGCCAAGGCGTTCTAAATCCAAATGTAAACCACGTTTTCCAATGGGAAGCGGAGCTCGATTTTAAATTGGGCGCCTGGGGTGAAGAGCTGTAGAGGCTCGGACTCTAAGGCAAGCGGTGTCGGAGGCCCATCTGGAGCTAGCCCTGTTGGCCCCGAGGCCCCGAGGTCTCCCCGAGCCCCCAGCCCCCCCCCCCCCCCACCACCACCACCACACACCCACACACACAACACCACACCACCCACCCACCCACCCACCACCCCCCACCCACCCCACCCCACCCACCCACCCCACCCCACACGTCTCACCTTGCACGAGGTCACCGATAGTCAGCCCGTAGAGTCTCACGGCCCCTCGGCCATCCCCTCGTGCACGGATGCTGCTGCTGCTGGGCCTGCTCTCCCCCCTTCCACATTCCGTCCACGTTATGGCTCAGGCATCACGCCCACGCTGGCTTTCTCTCCACCCCTGCGATTGGGAAGTCATTCGCGGCTCCATAGCTTTCAAGGCGGGGGGCGAACACCCTCAACATGTGAGCGGGCTTTTTGTCGGCGCGTCGCCCACGGCAGTGGAAGGCGGTATCTGCGAGTATCACCAGACGACGCCGACCAGCCACAAGCCTCGCCGCGCCGAGGGCCCACGCTTTCGAGTACACGAATTTCGCATGTCTGAATGCAGCCGTGCCTTGCCGCTTCGGGGCAGCTGCTGCTCCTGGCGGCCGCGCTGCCACGCGGTCCTGGGGCGGCTGGCGCACCGCAAGCGTGGGGAGAATGGCCCCCGTCAGTGCACCACGTTGCTTCAGGCTTGTCAGAATGTAGCCAACCACTACCCCAAGCAGACCCACGCCCCTTTACATCGGCAGTGGACCTGGTCGAAGTGGCTGGAGCACATCAAGAACCCCTTTCAGTCACTCCATCGACGCGCTGCAAGGCATGGTGGAGGTGGCGGAGAAGGGGGCTAGCAGGCCCCGCGGCAAAACCCTACACGCCTCCTTGGACGGTTGCAGGACATGGGCTGTAGAAGATAGCTCGGTCAACATTTTACACGAGGCGGTCAAGTGGCTTCCCGCGGCGACGCACGAGACCGTCACCGACGACGGGGTTCTGCACCACCCGATGGACGTAGTAGACCACAAAGTTCGGACATGGCATGGCCTCTGGGGTGATACCCCTCTCGATCGTGTCGAGTTGCTACGGGTGATGGACTCAGTCAAATGCGAGGCTAGCCCCCAGGGGTTGCCGCCCCTGACAGGCGACATGCTCCGCCAAGCGGCGCGCAAGATGAATCCGAAAGGCGGGGCAGGGTGTCGACCGCTTCTCGCCCCTGGACGTGGAGAGGTTGCCCCCAGAGGGCTTGGGCGACCTGGCTCGAGTCCTCGCCGCGGCGGTGACCTGCCCCAACTGGCCGCGGCAACTCCTTGTGATCATCGGCCGCCTGCTGCCGAAGAAGGCGGGGGGGGGGGGGGGGCGAGGCCATCGGCCTCGCGGGGATGGCACCTCGCATCTGGTCGTCGGCGCGCGAGCCGCCCATCAAGGAGTGGGCCCGCGAGTCGCAGCCGCGCTGGGACGCAGCGGCGGAGGGGAACTCGGCCCTGAGAGAGGCGTTCCTCCGCATCCTGGGCGAGGAGGTCCATTCGCGCCCGGGCACCCCCCTTCGCCCACGGACTCCTGGACATCCAGGCGTTCTCCGACAGCATGGCGCCAGTCTGGCCGAGACGACGCTGGCCTTGGGCTTCCCGCCCGCCATTTTATTTCTGGAGCTCCAGCTGTGTCTCGCTCCTCGGGCTCTGTCTGGCCCAGGACAGCTGCTTCTCGGAAGCATCCCAGCCGAACCGCAGCGTGATCCAAGGGCTGCGCAGCGGAACCCGTTTCGCCCGCTGCATGACGTAATTCATCCTTGACAAGTTGACGGCATCCCACCCTACGGTGGACATGAGGTTGTGGATCGACGATCTGTGGCAGCATGCAGCGGGCTCGCGCACGCACATTCGTAAAACCCTTGTCCGCGCCCTCCTGGATACCAGCGATCGTGTGGATCGCGAAGGGCCCCAGGTGGCCAGCAAGAGCGCCACTGTCTGTTCGCACCGCCAAGACGCCAAGCACATAGCTGCCCGCCTTCGCAGGCATGGCGTCGAAGCCACAGCGGCTTTGCAGACCAGCCTTCTAGGAGATGACACAGGTGCTGGCAGACGCAACCGTGCTACCCAACGCAAGCGAGCCCAGAAGTACACGGTCATGCACAGCAAGCTTGTGAAGTGGACCAGGGCCGGTCGGAGGTACAGGCCGACCATGCGTTTGAAAGCAGCAGGTGCGCAACCAGCAGGCCACTACGGCCACCAGGTGCATGGGATTCACGGCGCGCACCCCCTGAGCATGCGTCGAAGGCTAGGGCGTGTGGCCAGCTCGGCACGCAGGCGGAGGTGTCCCACCACAGCGTTGGACCTTCGGCATGCTGACCAGGACCCAGGCTATCGCATGCCGTGTGCGTGCATCAAGGTGTGGCTGCAGACGTGGTTCGAGACCCCAAGGCTGAGTGCTGGCATCAAGCTAGCGTGGGCGGCGGCGGTGCAACGTTTCAAAGACATGGCACCAGCGCTGCGCAGCCGCAACGTCCGCGGCCCGCTCTCAGCAGTTACCACACACCCTTCGCAGTACGACTGGGACCCAGTGTCTGCCGTTGGGTTGGGCACGAAACCGTCTGGCACATAAGGCAGGGAGTGTTTCATCTTCGACGGCGACCTGGGGCCCGACACAGATATGTCAGATATCGCATCGACCTTCGAGGCGACCATCAGACAACGACAGTGGGAGCGCGCGGCCTCTCATCGGTGTGGCGGGGGCCTTGAGACGGGAGTTGATAATAGATTTTATCGTTTTCTCATCCACTCCCTCGAGCGAACCCACAAGGGACACCAGCTCGCGGAGCTCATGCTCTGCATTGCGGCACGGGGCCCTTGGCCCTTTTCACCGCGTTGCTGACGTGGTCGGTGGGATCACCGTTACCATCTGCCCTCGTTGCGGAGAAGAGCCCGAGACTGAGTTTCACAGATGTTGGAGCTGCGCCAAGAACACAGGCTCGGCCGCCTTTACTGCATCTGCTTCTTTGGTTCCTAAAGCTTTCGCCCACCACGAGGTTGAACCATGTTTCTGGCTACGCGGGCTGCTACCTGCAGCATGGACCGAAGCGCCGCCACCCTGCAGCGAGCCAGCCTGTCTGGCCAGCGGGGTCGAGGAGGCCTTGGCCAGCGGTTCCCTAGAAGCAGGCTCGGATGCATGCCCGCTGCTTGTTTTCGGCGACGCGAACGGAGGACCCGACTCGCGGGACGCCAACCTCAGGCGAGTCGGTGTGGCCGTGGCAGCCATCTCACAGTTTGCCCCTTGTTCGATCGACGCCTCGATCAGAGGACGTCTTCCAGGGCACCGGCAGACGGTGGCCAGAGGAGAACTTCTGGGTTTGGTCAACGCAGTAGAATTCAGCGCTGGCAGTCTGACCTGCGTTACTGATAATGAAGCAGTGATGATAGGCTGGCACTCAGGGCGATATGCTTCGCCCAGGGGACAGAACTCTGACTTGTGGAGGAGGCTCGGCCGGCTCCAAGCTCAACGAGACTTCTCAAGGATTACAGAGTTGCAGGTAGAGTCGCACCAGTCGGCCTACCGCCTTTCTCGGGCCAAGGGCCCGCAGTGGCTTGCACTTGGCAATGTGGTTGCCGACGAGCTCGCAGGACAGGCTGCGAACGAGTGCAGGGTGGCGCAGCACATACGCCACAGGATTGCTGCCGCCGGAAGGGATGCCCGTTTGGTCAGGTTTCGACTGCTGCAGGCTACCCTGGAGGCTGCGAAGGCAGCCAAGCTGAACGGTGAGGGTGAAGTGAAAAAAACGAGTGCGCTGTCCCCCTCCCGTTGCTTCAGCCCTTGCTCTGTTCGCCTCCCCCCACTCTTTGTCCGATGACGGCAAAAGCTGCCTGAGATGTCGGGGCAGCGCGTCTCAGGCAGCCCTGACCGAGTGGAGACGGAGTGTTTGTCTGGAGCTTATTCGTCAGGACCAGTCTTTTTCTAAACTGCCGAGGGGTCAGACTATACATATAGGAGGGGCTCGGACGCATCCAAGCCACACACTCCTAGTCAGTCACAAGCTTAGCCTGTGGTTTGGTAGTTCGTGCGGGTTTTATGGGAGCCAACAATTGAAGGGTGTCACCTCCGAATGCCTGTCGTCCCCCAGCCTTCCCCATGAGAGGCGTGTTCAGATCACGCCCACACGGAGGAGTTATTTAAATAGAATATACGAAGGCAAATTCCCGAAGTATAAGTAACCTAATTACACCTGGGCAGACGGCTCGGGTGGTGGTTAGGTCATGTCACCTCGCTTCGAGATCGGTCCACTCCACTCCACTCCACTCCACTCCACTCCACTCCACTCCACTCCACTCCACTCCACTCCACCTCCTCCTCCTCCTCCTCCTCCTCCTCCTCCTCGCCTCCCTCCTCTCTCCTCCCTCCCTCCTCCCTCCTCCCCTCCTCTCCTCCTCCTCCCTCCTCCCTCCTACCTCCTCCCTCCTCCTCCTCCCTCCTCCTCCTCTCCTCCTCTCCCTCCTCCTCCTCTCTTCCCTCCGCCCTCCTCCTCCTCCTCCTCTACCCGACTCCCTCTCCCAGTTGCTCCTCCTTCTCAACCTCCACCACCTCATCCTTCTCCCTCGCCAACGGCTGCTCCCACAAGAGGGGCGCCGCGGCGCCAAGGGCGTCGAGATTGGACGGCTCCCGCTGAGGCCGCCGACGAGTCGCCGCGCACGCTGTACCCCACGCTGCGCCCCACGGGCTCGCCCCGCTCGAAGGCCACCCTCTCCGCGAGGGCGATCTGCGGGGGGGGGGGGCGGTCGGGGGGCTCTCCCCCCGAAGAGGGGCGCTTTGGGAGGAGGGCCCGTCTCCTCCTCTGCGCGCTCTCCACTCCATCTCGCCCTCGGCTGCTTCCCCATCCCTCCTCCTCCAGCCCCAATCCCTGGCTGCCTCCCCATCCTCATCCTCGCTCTCGCCCCACACAACCACTCCCTCACTCCCTCCCCCATCCCTCCCTCCCTCCATGTTCCGCCGCCCCCTCGTCGTCCTCGTCGTCCTCGTCGTCCTCCTCATCCTCCCCCTCCTCCTTTTCCCCATCCTCCTCCTCCTTTTCCTCCCCTCCTCCTCCTCCTCCTCCTCCTCCTCCTCCTCCTGCTCCTGTTCCTCCTCCTGTTCCTCCTCCTGTTCCTCCCCCTCGTCTTTCTCCTCCTCCTCCTCCTCCTCATCCTCCTCTTCTTCCTTACCGTCCTCTTCCACCTCCTGCTTCTCCCACTCCTCCTCCTACCCTAAACCAACCACGGCAATGATCTGACGCGCAGAGCGTACCTGATGAAATGTGGCCGCTGCTGTACCGTGTCGCGTACTTCACGAAGGACGATAATGCATACCCTGACCGAGGAGGGCAGTACCGTGGAGCGAACCTGATGAAGCGTGGTCGATGCTGTTGCCTCGCAGGCCCGATGCTAAGCTACGCGAGGCGGGCCGGGGAGCCCCGACTCCTGCGGGAGTGGGTCCTCTTGTTTGCAGATGGGTCTCGGCGACTCTGACCAATTTTCGGCAGCACTGGAAGGTATATGTCACCTACCAGTTGTCTAAGGATAGCGACAAGGCTGGGACCCAAAGTAGTAGACCGCTGCACGGACTGCGTTCGTCTGAAAAGATATGGGTTGATACGGCGAGAAGGAGAGCTAGAGGTGTACCCTTGTGTGAGGAACACGAAGGGCAGTTACATGGGGGATGCGAATGCGGCCACATCATTTCAGAACGCCGTTGCACCCCCTGTTCGCGAGAGGCAAGAAGGACATCTTCTCATGGGTGGATCTCCTGACCAGAATCTCCAGGCGGATCTGGCCGTGGCAGCCGGCAGCCAGAGCCACCCAGAAGGCCACACAGGGGCAAGGAGCGCCCGAAAACCTCGACCCTCTGATCTGTGATGTCGACGGGCGACGACGGCAACGGATGGCGGCGGCGACGGCGGCGCCGACTCGGGAGGTTCGAAGTCCATTGGGAGTCCCAGTAGGTAGAGCGCCCTGGCTCCAACTGGACTCAACGTCGCGCAAGAGGAGGCCGAAGTATGGCCGAAGTATGGCCGGAGGCCTAACAGCTGAGCCCCTGAGCTCCAGCTGGATTTACACTCCCACTGGCCTCAGCGTCGCCCGAACGACGTCGACGGCGACGACAGCTGGGAAAACCCAAAGTTCCGATACCGCTACTCCCCGGACCTCTCCGCGGGTGCGTTTTGACCAGAAATCCGAGCCGAATCCAGCCATGGCCTCAAGGACCTCCCAGGAGGCCCAGAAAGGCGAAACGGAGGCAAGGGTAGCGGCATTGGTACCATTAGTCCCAGATGTGGTCCGAGTGGATGGGGTCGACGGATCGCGCCGCATCGCCGATGCATCGGCGATGCACTTGCGACCTCGGCGATGCATCGGCGACGTCAGCGTGGAGAAGGTCGGGCGCCACATCCAGCCACATCACCGATGCATCGACGATGCAGCGCGATCCTCCGACCCCATCTGCTCGGATGTTATTTTGGAGGCCTACAGTAGGAGTGTGACCACAAGAAACTTTCCACGCGAAACCAAAACCTGAGATCCCAGGGCGTCCATTGTTTGTTGATGTGGGAGCGTCACGCTTTCCACAGCAAAACCACCGAAACCCAAGAAACCCAGACCAGAGCACCCTGGAGGCAAGCAGAGTGTTTCTTGGCATGGGGTTCCATTGTGAGGGGCGAGGGCCTCAGGAGGCCCAAAACGACGAAGAGGAGGCAACGGCGGTCTCGGTACCTCCTCCTCCTCCTCTAAACATCAGCGGCGGCGACGACGGGCAGCGCTCAGCGCGGCCACCCCGCGCGGAGGGCCGGGCGCGCCGCGGCGATGCGGCGCGGCTCCGTCACGACCACCCGGGCCGACCGCGCCCAGGACAAGGGCCTCGGGCTTCGGCGGCGCGGGCGCGGGCGCGGGAGGTGCTCGTCGCGCGCGGGTCGGGGCGGTCGGGCGCGCTCGAGGGCACTGAGGGGCATCGAGGGCATAGAGTGGCTCGAGGGGTTCCGAGGGGCTCGAGGGCGCGCTCGAAGATCGAGGACGTCGATGGGCTCGGGAAGCCCAGGGACGTCAAGGCCTTAATGGCGCGTCTGGCTCCCTGGTGGGCTTCCCAGGTCCCAGGGCCGACAGCGCCATGGACGAAGGCCGCGGCGGGCGAGTCGCGGCGCGACAGGGCGGGCGCTCGTCGCTTTTGCCAAGGCCTCGGGCGGGAGAGAGGGGGGGGTTCACGATGGGGCCGCGGTGAGACCTCTTGCTCCTCCTCACCCCTCCGCCTCGCCGCCTTGTTCCTGCTCCGTCTCCATGCGGCCGGACCTAGAACAGAGGAACATCCTTCAAGAACACTGCATCCTCCGCGGGCCAAACTGAGGAACAGTCGAGGGTACCCTCCCCTGGGATACACAAGAACATCCAGCAAACACGAAGAATATCAGGACACTCTCCCCACACCGACAAGGATCTGCAACCTCGAGAAGACCGTATGCATCCTCGATGGCTTATGCGGGAGCGAAACACCCTCGCATAACAAGCGCCCATCCAACCAAAACCCTGTAGAAAACGCACCGACGAAGGATATCGAACAGGGGATGACTGTTTAGAAAACACCAAAGATGGGCGTCGGGTGGATTTTGATACCGTGATGCTCACCCAGTTCATCCTTGTCCTCGGACCCCACCCTCCTGCTCATCCTCGTCTTGTTCAGCTTCCTCCTCCTCCTCTTCATCATCCTCTTCTTGCCGCCCCAGCTGTTCGTCTATGTTCAGCTTTTCACCTTCATCACCCGAAAGAACAACTCCTGAACGCCTCAAACAAACTCCTGAAATCTATCCCTCAATGACCTCGATGCTAGAACCTGTAAACTGCTTCACGTCCGATCTGCAGCCTACTCAAATCAAGTGCCTAGACCGCCCAGGTCGCCATCGTGGTCGACGTTTCGAAAGAGATCGATAACGGCCCCGAGACCGAAATGGGGCCCGAAAAACGGAAAACTGTGGCCAGAAGCGAGCGACCGGTCTCTATCAACGACCTTCGAACCACGACGCCTCGGATGACGACGGCGGCGGCGACCACGACGGACCCAGACGCCCGACATCGTGATCTCTTCACGACGTGGACCCCCGCAGGTCCGCGACCCGGTTATTCTCCAGAACCGGCGAGTCATCCTGGGCACTGTTCGGACAGCCTCGGGGCACGGTAAGGGGCCCCCATGGGGGCGAGAACTGCCCGAAACCTCCCGTCGTGATCTCGCTCACGGCGCGACGGGTTCCTGGGGACGACGACGACGACGACGACGACGACGACGCCGACCACGACGGCGACGACCACGACGACGGCCACGACCGCGACGACGGCGACGGCCACGACGACGACGGCGGCGGCCACGACGGCGAGGGGCTCGGGCGGCGGCGCGCCCCTCGGAGGCGGTGCCGTCGGCGGTGCTGGCCGCGGACGAGGGCGCCTCCGCCCACCTGGCGCCGCTGTCGCCCTTGGGGCTGGCGGCGTCGGTCGGGCCACCTCTGCGGCGGAGCGTCGCTGCCACGGGGCGGATGCCGCGACTCGGCGGCGAGGTCTTCGGACACCTGCGTCGATGCTCGGCGGCCTTCCCGCCTCAGGATGCTTGCCACACGGAGCGGCCTGTAAACGGAAGTTGTCGTTTTCGTGTTGAGTTCGATGTCCGCCGTTTTGCCTTCAATCCGCCTGTGCTGCAGGACGAGACCGAAACGAAGACGGCCCACGAGATCGCCAAAACACCGTTTAGGTCGACCCCTGGGTTACCACCAGCTGCGCCTCGCCGAGAGTGCTGGGGGCGACCAAATCAGCCCAAGCGGCCGCAAGAAATCCGAGTTCTGACCCAGAAGCGTAAATTCGGCGGCGCGCCAAGGATGGGGGGGCGTGAGAAGAAAGAGGCCCTCTGGGAAGGCGGCGGGGCCTCCGGCCTTCTGAGACGTCTGCTGTGTCCTCGGGGAAGGTTCAGAGAACTTCTCACCAGGCTGGGAGGCTTAAGAACGTTCCTCGCTTTGATGGGACTGGCACAGGATGCGTTCCAAAAATTCTTCAGTATCTAGCGGCCCTCGTTTCTGCAACCCGCGTGGAGCATTCAGAAGTCTGGGGCCATCATTGACTATTTCGGAACCTTGGGCATGACCTCTTGCTCCTCTGAGCTGAGAGGCAACTTCTGGCAGGTCTTCGAAGGAACGGTCAGAGAACGTTTATTTGTTTCGCGACAGCGGACGTTACTGGTCCCCTACCCCCCTTCCTCGCCCACCCCGGGTAACGCCCAGCATCGGCCAGGAGAACGCTCTCTGAGAGGCAACTTCTGGGAAGTCTCGCCAGGAACGATTAAGGGCTATCGAGCCCAATCAGGCGCCGTTACAAGAGAACTAGACCAGGTATTCAGCGCGGGATAGACTGATCGGAAGCGGCCAAGAGGGGGGTGTCCAAGAGGGGGGGGTGCAAATCATGACCGGCGGGTGCGCGGCCCAGGGGGGGCCAGGGACGTAATGAAATAAGAAGGGGCGCCATGAAATCTGGGGAAATATCATGGCCCCCGCCATGATATCGACCCCCCCTTAGTCATCACCCCCCTCTTTTCCGCCCCCGAACTGAGCCGGATGAGGCCCGATTGAACGGTGTGTAACGGGACTGCGCCGGATGAGGCCGGTGTTCGACCACTGACACAGCAGTGCCGATGCGGTGCGTCAGCTTCCAGGAGCTGCATCCTAAGATCGGGGATCGAGATCGCAGGACCCCCTCTGCCTTGTGGCGAGAGCGAGGATCGAGGGCCGAAGCAAAGACCGCGCCCCCCCGCTCGGTGGCGCGGAGGCGAGATTCGAGGCCCTAGAAGTGCAAGAAGCGGCAAAGGCATATACTTCCAGGGATGCGCGCGGAGTTCTTGCTCGGCGCTGGACACCCTGGCGGCGCCCCTGTCGGGCTTCCGGCGCGCTCAGGGATCGAGAGGGGTCGAGGAGGGGGAGGAGGTCTATCGGGTTCTGATTGGTGTCCTCGGTTCACAACCACTGGCTTGAATTGGTTTTCAGCTCTGTTCTGGGCACACGTCCGGCCAGTTTAGATAGGTTCAGGCATTCCCAGGATAAGGTTTAGATAGGCTGCGGCATGTCATTGGCGCGGTATGATATGGCTTGGGAAGTTCAGCTTGGTCTAGATTTGCACAGGGTGCGGTTTACATAGGTTCAGGTCTGTCCTGGGTGCGATTTAGAAGAAAGGTTCAAGTGTGTCGCGGGTGTGGATGATACTCGACGGATGTATTCCCTGGTGGCGGCTTAGATCGGTCCTGGCTGGCTTAGATCAGCTTCTGGAAAAGTTTAGCTGTGCAGTTGTGCAGACAAGCTGTTCAGGTCCCAAAATAGCTAGGGCACTCAGGCCATCTTACCCATTCTACGTCTGCAGCTGGTTGGTAGCCTTGGCTGTCACAAGAAGTTGCGGGCCCGTGCCCCCTCGTGGGCGCCTCGTGGGCGCCCCGCGCTTGGGGGTATGCCGATGTTGCGTCGCGTTGCCGTCCATGCCGCCTCGTGGGCCCCTCGGGGGCGCCCCCCCGCTTGGGGGGGTAGTTATGTCAAGGTGCCGCCACGCTGCCGCCCGCGCCGCCTCGCAGGCGCCCCGTGGACGCACCACACAGCCTACGCCGCACAGCATACACAGCATGGCTCACGTCACATAGCCTACGACCCATAGCATTCCTTTCCAGCTCGCACCGCATACCTGACACGACTTAAAGCTCACACCACCTTCCTTGTCCCCATACGCTTCACGTCCATAGCTAACACTTCGTAGCTTGTACGGCATAGCGTTCACCACATAGCTCACACGATATAACTTCCAGCTCCATCGGGCCACCCAGACAGAGGACAGCATAACCCCACTCGCGCAATGTGCGCCACCTGTTTGGTCGATCTGGGAAACCTGTGCGCTGGGTTTGGGGCATTCCGTGTTCCGAACCATCCTGTGCTGTTGACTCCTTGGGTTGAATCAGCAGCGCCCCGCGTCATCCACCTCACCTCCCCCTCTCCTCCCTCATCCTCATCCTCATCACCAACCTCATCACCATTATCCATCAACAGCATCATCACTACCGCCGTCATCACCACCATCATCGTGATCATCACCATTATCCTCAGTATGTTCAGCATCGTCTCCGTCATCACCAGCAGCATCACAAGCATCAGCATACGCATCACCATCATCACCAGCATCATCATCATCATCATCATCATCATCATCATCATCATCATCATCATCATCATCATCATCATCATCAGCAGCACCAGCACAATCGTCACCACTTACATCCCCATCAACATCATCAACATCATCAGTATCAGCATTAGCATCATCACCATCAGCATCATCAGCATCATCATCATCATCCTCATCCTCATCCTCATCATCACTATCAACATGATAATCATCAACATCATCCTCATCATCAACAACATCATCATCTCGTCATTAGCACGACCATCATCCGCAATAATCGGCATCTGCAGCATCAGCAGGCTAAACATACTCGTCATCGTCATCCTCGCCACCATCATCAGCAGCTGCAACACTGCGTTCGTGCACGTCCCCGCCACTGATTTGGGTACACCCCTCACACGTTTCGTGGCCCCACAGGGAACGCCACAGAAGGCGCCAGTGGATGCGTTTGCACGCGTCCCCGCCTCTCATTTCGGCACACCCATCACAATCTTCGTGGCCCGATAGGGAGCTGCACGGAGGGTCCCAGCGGCTGAGTTCGCGTGCGTCCCCGCCTCTCAATTTCGGGACACCCATCACACGGCTCGTGGCCCCATGGGGAACTTCACCGAATGCCCTAGCGGCTGCGTTCGCATGCGTCCCCACCTCTCCCAAGTCTGCACACCTCGCACGAATTCCGTGGACCCACAAGGAGCTCCACCGACGGCCCCAGAGGCTGCGTTCGCGCGCGTCCCGGCCATTCGTTTCGGCACACCCCTTTCACGTTTCGTGACTCAACCGAAGCCCCAGTGACTGCGTTCGAATGCGCCCCCGCCTCTCGTGTCGGCACAACCCCCATACACGTCGTGGACCCAGAGGGAGCTCCACCGAAGGCCCCAATGGCTGCGTTCGTGTGCGTCCCCGCCTCTCATTTCGACACACCCCTCACCTGGCCATCGATCGGACGTCTCCTCCCTGTGCATTTTTCGGTTTTGTGCGTGGTTTTGTTCGCCAAATGATCAAGGATGCTCCTCGATCCGACGGAAAAATGCACACGTCCGAGCGATGCCAAGTCACGCGCTGCGTGGCCCCATCGGAACCTCCCCATCCTGCGGCCCGCCTGCCGTGCGGTGCTCACACCTGCACATGGCTGGGATAGTCGCCGGGATAGGTTTCCGCGCAAAGTTGCGGCCTGACCTGCTCTGATTTCTCCACGCGAGCACGGGTGAAAGCACTCAAAAAGAGCAGGAGGCGAGAAAACTAGCAGCGGAAACCAGGCACGCCACCCCATGCCAACCCCACGCCCTTTTCTTGTCGGGGTACTCACGCCACCTTCCAGGCCGTTGATCCCCGGGTCGGCCGATGTGGACAATTCCCCGGCGTGAGGGAGAGCTGCAATGGCGGGAGCAGGTATCGGGGGCGCGCAAACATGGGACAGGGATGCATTGATTTGGCGCGCGGTCGCCAAATCCATGTATCGAGGGAGATGCCCTGCCCAAAATGCGGCCGGTGCCGCCTCGCTCGGCGGCGGAAATCCGCGGTTTCCCATGGAAACGGGACCCGTCGCTAATCCACGCCCCCTTAATCCATGTTTGCGATCGCCTGGAAGTAGCAGGAGGAGGGTACGAAGAGAAGAAGGCACGAGGCCGCACGACAGCCGCTCCGCCTAGCCCCTCTGGTCTGAAATCGTCGACCAGGTACTGCGGAATCTGGGTGCTCTTGCCTGAGGGGAGGGCGCACACCGGCGAGAGCTCCTCCCCCTCCTCCTCGTCGTCCTCCTCCTCCTCCCCCTCCTCCTCGCCCTCCTGCTCCTTCTCCTCCTCCTCCTCCTCCTCCTCCTTCTCCTCCTCCTCCTTCGTTCTCCTTCTGCGTCCTCCTCCTCCTCCTCCTCCTCCTCCTCCTCCTCCTCCTCCTCCTCCTCCCCTCCGCATCATCCTTCCCGCTCTCTTCCTCGTCAGAACCGGAGTAGTGGTCGGGGTGGACGAGATGGGGTCAGCGGATCAACTGCGCGCAACTGATTTGTCGCAGCGACGCGTTCCGGATGCCACGAACCTCACCACAGAGGCTGTGAGAAAACACGACCCCCCAGACCAGAAAAAATGGCACTTCTTGGTGTGGCACATGTGTTCGTGGGGCTCTTTTCGGCCCCGCGTCGCTTATTGAAAAGCCAGCTCTGGACCAAAAGCAACGACTCCATGAACAGACTTAGGCATGCGCGCTTCCAAATCCTCGTCAACTACGGTTCAAACGCGCTCCTGGGCTTAGACGACATGCCAATCAGCCGAGTTGCTGGCCAGCCAGCCGACAAGAAAATCAACCAACAACAAGCCAACCGGCAGAAAGCGTGGCCACGCAAGCAATCGGAGGGCGGAAGCCTTCGGAACAACGTGCAGACTGCGAAGCACGCCCGACAGACAGGTGTCTTCGAGTGGTTCAAATACGATCTGTTTTATGATTTTCAACTTCCCCCCCTTCACACCCCTCGCCGGCGTCGCCCCTGCTCCCTGCCCCCCGTTCGGGCCATCCTCCCCCCCCAAAGAGGCCCCAGGAGGCCCCAAAGAGCCCAAGGAACCGCAGGACGGCCACAAGAGGCAGTTTTGTTTCTCCTCTGCCTTGGCCTCCTTCTCCTCCCTCTCATCCCCCTTTCCCTTTATATCCCAAGTAATATCCCTCAGAAGGTCCCACAGCGGCTGGGAACACGTAATCCGATAACTTGGCCAGACTTTGGCCCGACGTTCAGCCGCATGCGTGTCTCCAAACAACAGGGGGCGGTGGAGGTTCGCCGTATACGTTTTCGATAATCCAACAGTGCCATCCAACAGGCCCCACAATCGCCAATGCTGGCCCGAAGTGTCTGTTAAGCCCCAGCGTGTCCGGACGTTGTGCCGCGAAGCACTGTGGACATGGTTAGAGAAAAAGTGAGCCCTCCTGGAGGGACTCTGACTTCCGCAACAACGCGGTGAGAACAGGTCATGCAGAAGAGCCGAGCACGGCTCCCGCACAACTGCCCCGAGATCAGGGCGACCGCGGCACAAGAACGGTAGCGGGCGCGCAGCACGGAAAAGCAGGTCTTGCCGTCGCTCGAACGTCCAGTCCCCGTGCCTTCTTTGATTTCGTGCGTGCTATTTTCCGCTCGATGACCCAGGATTCTCCTCGATGGCCCTCGCCGAGAAAAATGCACACGTCTGAGCGATGCCAAGAGGTGGGCGCGAAAGGAACTGCAGATTGCTCGGTGGAACTCGGCGAGGGAGACGCCAGCTGCAGCCCTAAGGCGTCGGGGGCCTCGGCGAGCGCCACGAGGGACTCCGCGGCTGGCACGACGTTAGAGGCCGATCGCCCTCACGGATCCATCATCGGCCCCCCCGACGCCTCTGGGCTGCAATTACGTAGAGCCGAGGAGGGGTGGAGGGAGGAGGCAGGAGGACGGGGAGGGAGGCGCCAGGGGAGTGCGAACTGGACGGGCCCCGCTCAAAATCTGTCCGCGGACCCCTCCTGGCCTCCAGATCCGTTTTTGACGGTCACCGGAGCTGAGAACGGCCCCTGGAGACCGAAGAAGGCACACCAAAAATCATCGAATTTAGAATCTCTGATCTCTTCCCCCCTGATGGCCAGAACCAGTGCTGGGCCACCTCAGACCCCCAGCCGGCTCCGAGGAGGGAGGAGGGAGGAGGACGGGGAGGGACGAGGGAGGGGGGGGGGAGAAGAGGGACGAGGAGATGACGAGTGCGAGGTCGGCGGAGAAGCGCGAGGGCGCGTGGAGAGGGCGCCGCGGGGCGGCGGGGCGCCGCTGCCGGTCCCGCCGCTGACGACCAGGCAGCTCGAGTCCCCGAGCGCCTCTGCGGCGGGGGCGCCGCCCAGGGCCCACCCTCGCCCTCGCGGTCGGGCCCCCCCCCCTGGGGCCCCCCCCCCTCCTCTGCTCGGGGGAACGGGAGGGTGGGGAGAGGGGCAGAGGTGGGGCTGAGGGAGAGTTGAATATGCAGCTGGGTGCGTTCCCTGACCCCGCCTTGGGAGAACCCCCCCCCTCTACGATACTCCGATCCAGAGACCTCCCAAATTGAATCCGAGTAGATGGGGTCGAAGGGTTGCGCCGCATCGGCGACATCGGTCAGGCGTCGGCGCCATCGGCGTGGAGAAACTCTGGCTCCACATCGAGCCGCATCGCCGATATATCGGCTACACGGCGCGATCCTCCGACCCCGTCTACTCGGAGTCCATCTGGGAGGCCTAGATCCTCTCGTTATACAAAAATCACGCTGGGGCATCTTGGACATTCTCGGCCTCTGGGGGCCTCGCCAGGCCCTGGGACCGTTCAGGAACTGCCCAGGATGGGAAACAAGTCCAGGGGAAGAGGTCTCTAGACCTCCGCTTGTGAAACTAAAGCCGGTCGGATGTCTGCTCAGATACCCGAAATGTGTACGGGAACAAAGGCACGATGCCCAACAGCACATCTTGTCCAAACCAGACAGCGGCCGCTGTTGGGCAGGCGGCCTTCGCTGTCACAGCGTCCGCGGCGACACCGACAGCGAGGCCTGCGCAACAGGAACAGGAAATGCCGTCGGTATCCATACAGCGGATCAGTGTCGTGTCAACGCTGGCGTTGGTTCCTGGCCTGCTCGGGCGCCTCCTGAGCCTCAAATTGGCATTGGCGAGCAGCCACCGCTGCCTCCGTGGCCAACTTGCGGGGTATCGTGCGGCTCGCGGACCTTGGCCTCCGCCTCAGCCTCCGCGGCCTCACGAGCGGCCGTCTGCTTTCGGAGCCGGTCGACGGCCGGACGGCCAGAGACAAGTCTGAAGAACCGAGGCGTAGGTCTTGGGCTTCAATTCCTTGGCAGGCTGCGTGTAAGGCCAAATTGGCGTGGTTCGCATCACCGAGGACCACCCCCCTAAGTCTCCATCTCAGCGAGCAGGTCCTCGGACGATGGCCCTGCCACCGCCCTGCCCCCCTATCTCTGCCGCGCCTCCGCCACTAGCGCCAGCCCTCGGCGGAGCCCCATCCATGCACACGCCTTGGCTGGCGGCGCCTGGCGTCTCGTGCTGGTGGACGGTGCGACCCCGCCTGCCTGCTCCAGCGACCGCGGGCGCAACGCCGTGGGCGCAGCCCGCCCGAAGGATCGGCGCGCCACCCGGCCTTACCGGCTGCCGCCGGCGCCGAAGCCGCAGCCCCAGAGAGGCGTGCGCGGCCCCTGGAGAGGCCGACCCCCTCGCTCGCCGACTGCCTGCAGGCGGGCGCCACCCAGGCACGCTGGTGGGCCCCCCTCGCCGCCGCCGCCGCCTCCGCCGCTGAAGCGGCCCATTGGCGGAGCGCTGTGCGGCATGCAGCGCCGCCGCTTTCCCTCCCCTCTCTGTCCAACCGGTGCGTCCTGCGTCACTTCATGGCTCTGGTCCTGCAGCTCCTCTCAAAACTCAGGTGTCCGCGCTGCTTCCCGAGGCACCATCCTCACCAGCTCCTCGAGCGGAATCCAGCCACGGCCACGCGCGCTCTCCAAGGTGCCCCAAAAACCCGACTCCGGGCCCGACGTCGGCCACCACCGCGGCAGAGACGACGACCACCACGGCGGCGCCGGCAAGGGCGGTCATGGCAGCAACGACAGCGACGAGGACCACGACGACCAGCACGGCCACGGCGACCACGGTGCCCGGAGGCCTCCGGAGGCTGCCAGAGGCCCCCGGAGGCCTCCACGGGCCCCGGAGGCCTCGACCCGACGACAGCGACAACGCCGACGACGCGGCGACGGCGGCAACGACAAAAGGACGACGACGACGACCACGACGAGGACGAGGACGTCGACGACGACGACGAGGACGTCGACGACGACGGCGACGACGACGACGACGGCAGTGGCAGCAGCTCGGGGAGCCAACAATGGGTATCAATGACACGCCACCGTGGAGAACCCATCAGCGTGCTACTGCAGGAAAAGCACTTGGCCTTTCGACAAGAAGGGAGCAACACGCTGACGTGCTCTCAACGGGGGAGCCGCAAAGATATACATTAAGTCATACGGGCCTTCGCCAGAAGCATAGTGTTCATGTCCAATTGGACGTCTCACACTCGCGAGCCTACCCGGAAAAATGGTCAGTATACTGTGCGCGGTAGACGTGAGCAACATAGTTTCTCGGGCGTTGGCAAGGCTCCAAGAGACGCCTTTCCGCCCCAGTCCACTAACCAAAGTGCCGTCACCCGAAGGAACACCAGCTAACGCAGACTTGGGCTGGCAACTGTTGGGAAGTGGGGCCCAATCACTAACTGGTTTCCCATACTCGGGGTCCTGGCTATATCCGAGTATTGTGGTCGTGGTCCTGTAACCGAGTTGTTGCCCTCCCGAGCAGCGGCGATTGTGGCAGCGGCGGCGCGGCGGCGAAGAGCCCGCCTCCGCCAGCTGCCCCCGCAACTCGCGCACCTGCACGGTAACCCCGTCCCGCGCCCGCAGCGCAGGAGGCCGTCGCCGTCGGCCGGCCGCTGCCGCACGGTCGACGCCGTCGTCATCGTCGTCGTCGTCGTCAACGTCGTCGTCGTCGCCGTCGTCGTCGTCGTCGTCGCCGTCGTCACCGTCCTCGTCGTCGCCGTCGTCGTCGTCGTCGCCGTCGTCGTCGTCGTCTTCGTCTTCGTCTTCGTCTTCGCCTTCGTCGTCGTCGTCCTCGTCCTCCTCGTCGCCGTCCGCTGTCTTCGTCGTCCATGTCGCCGTCGGCCCCACGGGATCGCGGCCACATCGCCTTCGTCGCCGTTGTCGTCGCCTCCAGCCGCCGCCGTCGTCGCCGCCGCCCGCCGCTATCGTGGTGGCCGTCGTCGCCTGCGAGGGTCGTGCGCTGAGGTCTCTGGACGTGTTCGTCTCTTTTTCGGCAAGCGGAGGGCAGCTCGTCAGCATGGCTTGACCTGTCTCGAAATTCTTGTCAGAACGTGGTCTCCTCCCCAAGATCATCCTCCTCTCTGACATTGAACGGACTTCAAGCTCGAGGCTCGCAGCGTTCGTGCCTCCTCCTCCTCCTGCTCGATGTCCTCGTCGTCACCCTCCCTCCACCTCCACCCACGACCGGCTCCCCAGCTCGGGGGCCAGCTGCAAGGGTCGGCCCAACCTGCGCGCGCCCCGACCGCGGGGGGCCTCCGCGCCCCGCCGGCCGGGCCCGAGCCCCCCGCAGGCAGCTTCGGCAGGCCGCGCTCGGCCTGGCCCGCGGCCGCGCGGGGGCGCAGCCGCGGGCAGACGACGGCGCGGGCTGCGGCAACGACAGCGCCCACGGCGCGGCTCGATGGCGGCGACGACGACGACGACGACGACGACGACGACGACAACGACGACGACTCCGACGGCGACGACGACGACGACGAAAACCTTGGCGGGGACGAAAACACAGCGGCGATGGACACGACAGCGGCGGCGGCGACAACAGCGGCGGCAGCGGCGTATACGACGGCGGAGGCGTCTGAAGACTCGGTTCTCCTGCCATCCGCTGTTCCTCCTCCTCCACCTCCTCCTCCTCCTCCTCCTCTTCTTCTTCTTCTTCTTCTTATTATTATTATTATTATTCTTCTTCTTATTCGTATTATTATTCTTATTTTTCTTCGTCTTCTTCTTCGTCTTCTTCTTCTTCTTATTCTTATTATTCTTATTATTATTATTATTATTATTATTATTATTATTATTATTATTATTCGTTTTCTTCTTATTTTTATTATTCTTCTTATTATTCTTCTTCTTCTTATTCTTCTTATTATTCTTCTTATTCTTCTTCTTCTTCTTCTTCTTATTCTTCTTCTTCCTCCTCCTCCTCCTCCTCCTCCTCCTCCTCGTCCTCCTCCTCCTCCTCCTCCTCCTCCTCCCCCTCCTCATCATCATCATCATCATCATCATCATCAGCATCATCATCATCATCATCATCATCACCACCACCACCACCACCACCACCACCATCATCATCATCATCATCATCATCATCATCATCACCATCATCATCATCATTATCATCATCATCCTCATCCTCATCCCCATCCCCATCCTCATCCTCATCCTCATCCTCATCATCCCTCTCCTCTTCCTCCTTTTCCTCCTCCTCCTCCTCCTCTGCCTCCTCCTCATCATCATCACTTTCAACATCGTCACTATAATCAACATTAGCAGAATCACCATCAACAGCATCATCGGCATCGCCAACATCATCACCATCGCCATCAGTATCAGCATCATCATCATCATCACCATCATCATCCGCATCATCATCGTCACCATAATCATCATGATTAGCAGCATCATCATCGTGACCATCCTCACCATCAGCATCAGTACCATTATTGCCAACATCGTCATCAACATCAACAGCATCAGCATCAGTATCATCACCACCATCTTCGTAATCATCATCATCCTCATATTCATCACCACCACAATCATCAGCATCATCAGCAGCAACACCACCATCGCCACCATCACCATCATCATCAACACAACAATCATCATCATACGAATCATCATTAACAACCGCATCATCACCAGCAACATCAGCATCATAATCGTCATCTTGTTCATAATTACCACCACCCGCATCACCAGCATCAGCATCATCATTGTCATCATCGTCATGATAATCAATACCATGAGAATCATCATCAGCACCAGTACCGTCATCAGCATCATAATAGTCGTCATCATCATATCCATCATAGCACTGTCCCTCCATTCCTCGTCCTTATAAACAACTCCTCCCCGTCGCACCCCGAAACGTGCCGAAGAGGCGGGCCAGGCGTTTCGTACGAATCTTCCTCACAATGTCTGATCATGCAGCTAAAAGCTTGTAGCATATTCACAAATGGAGGGCGGACCGTTTGCAACACGGGCCTCTCGCATTAACGCCGAGCCCTTTTTCATGTTTAGCACTAGCCCCGCTAACAGCACTTCGTGGATGGAAAGCGGTTATTTTTCAACACGCGTTTTCTCGCCTCAGCGCCGAGCGCATTCGCCGAACAAATGTGCAAGAACTCCACGGATGGAAAGCGGGCGGTTTTCAACATGTAGTTATCGCCTTAACGTCTTGAAAGCTGGAAGTAGCCTTATCGTATTATCGCTGCATCGTCGTATCGTAACATCGGTTGTAAGCATGTAATTATCGCCTTCCCGTCCTACCGCCCTAGCACGTTTGTCTTGAAACATGGAAAAGAGTCTCATGGATGGAACGCAGCTCCTTCTCCAAATGTGACTCCCACCTTGGCGCCCCGATCAATCCGCCTTAGGCGTGGAGAGCTGTTCCACGGGTTCTACGGGTTGACGCCCCAAGAATGGCGTTTCCGCGCAGTGCAGGACTGTCACGGCGCAACCGTCACGTTGATTCGCCGTCCAAGGAAAGGCGTTCTGGCACGATTATGGATCGTCAGGGCGCGACAGCAAAATCGATTCGCGGCGTCGAAGTCCCAGAAACCATGCTTGGGCACGGTTCCAAACTTTCACACGGCTGTCTCCGAACGGGGCACGTCCCCTGGCGAAACAAATCCTTGAAAGAACCAGTGGAAAGAAAAAATGAGGGAGGGTTTATCAAATCAGAGGCAACAGCGTGGAATGGGGATTCCCCGTTGCAGTGCCTCGGCGGAGATCCGCCGGGCTCGCCCAGAAGCCGCGAGGAGGACATCCACCTCCACGCCCATATCCTCTTTGACGTCACCACCTCATCCTCCTCCGCCATCCGCAACAAGCACCTGCTCGTACACCTTCACAAGCAGCACCACCCTGGCATCCCCCCCCCCATCGTCCTCCCCCTCGTCCTGGCCATCCTGGTCCTCTTCCTCCTCCTCCTCCTCTTCCTCCTCCTCCCGTTCGTCGTCCTCCTCCTCCTCGTCCTGCTCCTCCTCCTCCCTTACCTCCTCCTCGTCCTCCTCCCCTCCCTCTTCCACCTGCTCCTGCACCAGATCATGAATAAGACGCGGCAGACTGCGTGAATAAGACGGCGCCGATGCATCTACTTCCGCGGGCAGCTTGCGCGCGGGTGAACGCGCAGTCGAGCCCCGCGGCATCGCCCCCTCAACTTCAAAGTAGGCGGCGCAACGGACCGCTTCTGTCAAAGCCTCGTCTCCCCCTTCGGGGGCGTTTAACCCACCCATCCTGCTAGCAGACCGTGGAGGCCTCGGATAAGGAATGCAAGGTCTGGAGCCTTGTGGAGATCCACTTGCGTGGAGAGGGGGGGGCAGAAATTGTCTGCCCCCAATCATTGTGACCTCTCTACCCTCCCTATTTGCCCCTTCCCTCTCCCCCCTACTTCCTCCTCCCTCCCGCCTCCCTCCTCCCTCCCCCCTCCCTCCCACTTCCCTCCCGCCTTTCCTCCGCCTCGAATCCCCTGGAGGATGGCGCAAGGTGACCGGTGCGGTTGCGGTTGCGCACCCGCGGGCGGGTTGAAATGCGTCGCCCAGTTGCGGGCGGATTGCAATGTGTCGCCCAGCTGCGGTTGCGGTTGCGCGCCCGCGGGCGGGTTGAAATGTGTCGCCCACTTGCGGTTGCGCGCCCGCGGGCGTGTTCGAATGTGTCGTCCAGGTGCGGTTTGCGGTTGCGCGCCCGCGGGCGGGTTGAATTGTGTCGCCCACAGTTGCGGTTGCTGTTGCGCGCCCGCGTGCGGGTCGAAATGCGTCGCCCAGTTGCGATTGCGCGCCCGCGGGCGGGTTGAAATGTGTCCCCCAATTGCGCTTGCGGTTGCGCGCCCGCGGGCGGGTTGTAGTGTGTCGCCCAGTTGCGGTTGCGGTTGCGCGCCCGCGGGCGGATTGAAATGTGTCGCCCAGGTGCGGTTGGGGTTGCGCGCCCGCGTGCGGGTCGAAATGTGTCGCCCCGTAGCGGTTGCGGTTGCGCGCACGCGGGCGGGTCGAAATGTAGCGCCAAATTGCGGTTGCGGTTGCGCGCTCGCGGGCGGGTTGAAATGTGTTGCCCAATTGCGGTTGCGCGCCCGCGGGCGGGTTGAAGTGTGTCGCCCAGGCGCGGTTGCGGTTGCGCGCCCGCGGGCGGGCTGAAATGTGTCGCCCTTGCGGTTGCGGTTGCGCGCCCGCGGACGGGTCGAAATGTGTCGATAAATTGCGGTTGCGCGCCCGCGGGCGGTTTGAAATGTGTTGTTCAAGGTGCCCTCCTGACGTTCAGTCAGTCAATCAGTCAGTGACTCAATCAGTCAATCAGTCAGTCAATGAGTCAGTCAGTCACCAGCGGGCACGGAACTTCACCCGGCTCCGCCGGGAAACATCTTCGATAGTCGGGCGTTGGCGGGACTGGGTTTATTGGGACCTGGTTGAGTGATGTGTACCAGAGAACGCCCCTGCCCCCGCCCCCTTCCACTAACCGAAACTGCCGTCACTCGAAGAAACACCAGCCACAGCAGACTTGGTTGAGTGGTTCGGCCCCATGTTTGGGGTTTCGGGTCCTGATCACTAATCGGCTCACTTTAAAGAGGGTCCTGGCTATGTTCGAGCTGAGTCTTGGGTTCACACTGGTCCCCTTTCCTCGTTCTCTCCCATGTCATCTCCTCCTCCTCCTCCTCTTGCAACTTTCGACGTAGCGCAGACATGGATCGGAGATCGTTGCCTCTTCATGCCTCCTCCTCCTCCTCCTCCTCCTCCTCATCCTCCTCCTCTGTCCCTCCCTCCCTCCCTCTTCTCCTCCTCCCCCTCCTCATCCTTCGTCTCCTCTCCTCCTCCTCCTCCTCATCCTCCTCCTTCTCATCCTCATCATCATCTTCCTCCTGCACCTCTTCCTCCCCCTCCTCCTCCTGCTCCTCCTCCCTCCTCCCCTCCTTTCTCCTGAATCCTTCTCCCCTTCCATCTCCTCCCTCCACCTCCTCTCCCGCGCGCGCCCTGCCGCGGGAAAGGCAGGGAACAGGGGATGAGAACAGGAGGACGCGCCGGGAGGCAGGAGGGAGGAAGGCGCTCCAGGAGGCAGGAGGGAGGAAGGAGACAGGAGGGCGGGAGCGAGGAGACGTGAGGGCGAGGCCCGAGGGAGGAGGGGCTCGAGGACGGCCCTCGAGAGGGCCACTTCGCACCACCATCCCCATCCTCGTGTGAGGGGGAACGGTCGGGGGGGACCGGCTAAGGGGGGGAGAACTCACGAGCGACACACATATCCGTATCCGCGCCCTCGCGGTCTGCACTCCGGGGCGCAATCCCGCGGATACGCCGTCGCACGGTGCATCCGCGCAAAAACTCGCCCCGTATCCGCGGGGTCGCGGCCCAGGCAGGAGCCCAGCCCGAGAGGCCGCGGATACGATATCTCTTTCGCCCCTATACGATAGATTGACGACTGGCCCCCGGATGGCGAATGCGCTCGCTGCTGGGGAGGGGGGTGGGCCATCGGGCCCGCATCGGCGATCGATGGCCTCCCAGCGGCCGTTCGGAACGACTCGGGACGCCAGAGCGCTCCAAGCGAGGCGCAGCCGCTGGAACGCACCCTCGCGCTGGAGAACCGCCCCCTGGGCTTCTAATCCACTGCCCCTGATCCTGATCTTCTTCCCTCCCCAGCCCTAACGTTACCCATGAAAGTCTACACGGCACGAACGAAACAGGTACGGAAAGAGTGGGAACGCACACCGACAGTAAGTCTGGTTCCGTTTGAGCAGGACTCCCTGTCGGTGTCGCCGCGGACGTTATTCGTTTTTGCGGCCCAAAGGTCGCCTGTTCAGCAGCGGCCGCTGTCGGCTTTGGACAACCTTTGCTGTTGGGCATCGCACTCATTGTTGTCCGTACCCATGTAGGGCGTTCCAGCCTTCCCCTATCTCCTCTTGCCCCTCCCCGGCGTGCCTTCTTCTTGTCGTCACGCACCGAGGCCTTCGCGCAGGGAAACAGGAGCAGAGGAGCGCCGGCGCCAGAGGCGCCCGCCAGCCACTCCCCTCCTTCCCAGGGCAGCATCCATCCTCGTCCTCGACCTCGTCCACTCCTCCTCCTCCTCCTCCTCCTCCTCCCCCTCCTCCTCCTCCTCCTCCTCCTCCTCCTCCTCCTCCTCATACTTCATACCCATCGCTCATCTTGCTCTTCCCTCCCCCCTCCTCTTCTTCTTCCTCCTCCTCCTCCTCATTCCTCCTCGTCCTTTTGCTCCTCCTCCTCCTCCTCCCGCTCCTCGTCTCCCTTCTCTTCCCGATCATCCTCCCTCACCCTTCTCCTCAAAATTATGTGCCCTCGCACTTCGAAATATCCCTCCTCCTGGTGTTCCCCCCACCCTTCATCCTCCGCGACACGGCAGGCAATGGCAAACGGGGGCCCAAAGATCACTAGATCCCGCTATGTCCTCCTTCTCGTTTCCCCCTCCTCCGCCTCGACCGTCCTCATCCTCTTCCTCCTGCATCCTTCCCATCCTCATCCCTCCTGCTCATACTCCTTCTCCTCCTCCTCCTCCTCCTCCTTCTCCTAATCCTCCTCCCACTCCTCCACATAAGCCTCCCTCCTCAATCTCCTCCCACCAGCCTGGCTCATGTTCCCCTCGCCCCATCTTCTTCTTCCTCCCCCCCCTCTCACTCCACTCCCTGTGAAGTACATCCTCCTCCTCATCCCCCCTTCTTCGACCCCTTGTCTCTACGGGTGACTCCGCCTCGCCTGCCGCCCGACGTGTCCGTAGGGCGGGGCGGGCGGCTCGCCTGAGACTTCCACCCGTGTCTGACCCAGAACCCAGCACATCCCGACCAGGTACACGCATTAAAGGAAGAGTTGTTTACAACGTGTGGCTCTTGCCCTTACGCCGAGCACATTCGCCTTGAAGGGTCGGAATCATTGCACCAAAATGCGGCTCTCGCCCCTTCCACGCACATTCGCCAAAGATGGAGGGGCAACCTTTCAAAATGTGGCGCCAGCCTGGTCGCCAGCCTGGTCGTCTTCAAGCGTGCAACAATTACATGGATGGAGGGCGGTTCCTTCTGATGATGCGCCTCTCGTCTTCGCGCCGTGCACCTTCGTCCTAAAGGATTCCAGCAGTTACACGGAGGGGGAGAGGGCCGTTCTCCAAAAGTGCGGCTCAGGCCTGAGCGCCGCGCCCACCCGTCTCAAACGCGTCCAACAGCTACACAGATGAAGGACGGCCCCTTTTCAAAATGCACTGTTCGCTTGAGACGCCATGCGCCCTTCGACCCCTATGTGCCCCAGCAGGTGCCAACGGCTCCGCACGTGGAAGACCGGCTCGTGCTCACATCGGGGCTGCCTGGCCAGACGTGCAAGCTTTGAGCAGCGTGCGCACGTGGAGGGCGGCTCGTGCTCCACGCGGGGCCCTCGCTGGACACCAACCTCGGACTCTCTGATCCTTACGGCAGCTGCGCGTCGTGTCGACAGGCCGCGACCCCGCCGCGGGCGGTCAGGGTTGAACGCCGCCGATGGCCCAGAGTCGGCCTACATGGAAGGATCGGGCGATCGGAAAGCCGCCAATCGTTCAAGGTTGAACGACCGACGCGGTGTCAGAAACCAGTGCCAGGGTCGTCACGACACGAACCTGTCGTACCTCGTTGCCGTCAGCTATCAGCAAGGGTGGCAGCGCATGTTCAAACTGGGACTATCGCCTGACTTGCAGGACAATGGGGGCGCTCGTCTTTCAAAGGGGGGCACTTCCCGCGGTGGCCAGGAAATTCTTGTCGCGGCCTTAGGAGGGCAGTTGGGGAGAGTGGGCGTATGGCACGACATCGTTGTCAGGGCCTCCTGGGAAAACTCTGGCCGAAATATCCACAGCTCTTCAGGGCGTGAGTGGTCTAAGGAGCTCGATCTGCAAACCTCCTTTGTTTACCTTCGGGGAGTGGGCTCCCCCTCCCCCTCCCCACTCCCCACGGTCTGGACCCCCGCCCCGCAAGGTATCCGACGGTCTGGTTTGGTTCTAGATGGTTCTAAGAGGGCCTCCAAATTCGCTCAAGACATCCCAGGATGGTTGTCCAAGATATCCTCCAACATGTCTCCAGACCCTCAAGATCGCCCCTTTACGCCCCCAAGTGCCCTCCGAGCCTCCCATGGAGAGCCCCAGGAGGTCCAAATTCTTCAAAGCCACTGTTCATCTCGCCTTTTCTCTTCCGATGGGCTCCCGAGGCCTCAAGATGGCTTTCAAGATTGCCCACGATGGCCCAAAAGAAGGCCCTCCTGGGCCCCAAGACGCCTCACGAGTGTCCAAGAACGCCTTCAGAGCGGACCAAGAGGGCCCCCAGCGGCGATTTGTCGGGCCCCGACGGAGGTGGCGCTATCGGCGCCCCCTCTCTTTTCATCGATGGCCCCCCAACAAGGCGTCCCCCCAAAGCCCCCCAGTGCCTCCAAGAGGGCCCCAAGAGAGCCTTCAGAGAGCCACAGAGGGCCCCAAGAGAAGCCAAAGAGGGTTTACGGGGCCGCCAGCATGGCTCCATGATGGCCCCACATTGACCTCACGAGGCCTCCATGACGCTCCTAAAGCCAAAGATCGCAAAGGTCTTGATACTGACTTTGTCGCCGTCGTCGTCGTCGTCGTCGTCGTCGTCGTCGGCGTCGTCGTCGTCGTCGGCGTCGTCGGCGTCGTCGTCGTCGTCGTCGTCGTCCGCGTCGTCGGCGTCGTCGTCGTCGTCGGCGTCGTCGGCGTCGTCGTCGTCGTCGTCATCGTCGGCATCATCGGCATCGTCGTCGTCGTCCCGCGCTTCCGGCGGCTGTCGTGGTTGAGTAGTTCCCTGACGTTGCTCCGTGCTTGATGACCAGCGCGCGAGCGTCTTCGCGCGCCTAAAGCAACACACTCACGGCGAGCAACGCCAGGCAACTCCTCGACCAAGGCGACCGCCAGCACGCACGACGAAATACAGGCACGGCAGGCATCACCAGGCAACCACTCAACCAGGACGATATACGTCCCTGATCACTGCGACTCGCCTGGTGTCTGTTTTGGGATGGGCTGGTGGGGCTACTTTCTGATCGCGACCGCGGCGAGAGATCGGGCGGCGTCAAGGGGCGAAGAGCAGAGGCGACGGCCTGAATTAAGCTGGTGGGGATACTTTTTTTCGGTCGCGTCCGCTAGCGAAGGCGCTAACGGAGTCAGAAGCGCTACGGGTCACGACAGCGGCCTAATCACTGGTGGGGATGCTTGTTTTGGTCGGCGGCTCCGAGGCGGCGGACAGGGAGCGGTAGGCGTCGCCTGGGCCAGCAGGCGAGGCTAATTAGCTATAACAGGCAATGCACCTGCAATAAAAATCCGCAAGAAAGCGAATGTGCACATGTAATAAGCAAAATGCTCGATTATACGCTGCAACTGGTGGGGATACGCGAGGCGTCAAGAATTACTGTTTCCTCCCCACCTTCCTCCTCCTCCTCCATCCCGCTCCTGGTCTGCTTCCCCTTTCTGCTGTCGTTACGCCCTTCTTCGTTTTGTTAGCTTGTGGCATCTGCCTGGTATGGTCGCAGGACTTTGCTTCCCACGGTCACGGAGGACCGTCCTGTATGGCATCGACCCGACGCCTCGAGGACCAGCCTTAGACGGGTCCTTGTTCAAGCATGTTCACCGCGCAGCTGCCCAGGTGCAGTCGATTAGTTCTGCCACAGACGCTTCTGCTCAGCGCACCCTCGAACTGCAGCTGCAGCAGCACGACACGCTGAATCAGGAACGAAGCCCCGCATCCGCTCAAAAAAAAATCCATGGTGCACGAAGAGCGCTGGAGCAATTGAAGGGCCTGATGAACAGCGTGCCACTCCCGATTCCGAACTGGCCCTTGTTTCAGCGCTTGCTTTTGGGCGGGACAGCGGGTGCCCCTCATCAAGATGCGCCTGTCTTTGCACACGCGGCCAAGGATGTTTGCATGCCCGACTGCACGGTGCTTGACACGGCCGATGTCCACTGCCATCGTTGTTCATGTCGCAGGCTTCGGCGGAGAGACGCTGTATAATAGAAAGAACGCCTCAAGGGGCCCCCAGGAGCCCCCCAAGAGGCCCCAGGGGAGCCCGATACGCCGCCAAGGAGCCCCAAGACGCTCCCAAGAAGCCCCCAAGAAGCCCCCAAGACGGCCCCAAAAGGCCCCAAATAGCGCTCCAAGGTCGGCGGAATGAGCGAAGCGATTCAATATAAAGAATGCAAACTTAATGCTGGCATTGTACATGCGCCGGATGTTGATGTCACGCTCCCTTGCGTCGAACCCGGAATGTCTGTTGACATACAGATTGCACTGTATCATGGTATGGTAACTAGCGCCAACGCCAGGCAGTATACAATCGTTGGCACGGTGGATGTAAGGCTATGCGGTGCAGCCCAAAAAAGCATACCCCCAAGTGCAAGAACTGGTTGGGAATGTTCTAAACACAGCTTGGCTTCACCCCACAAGCCTTTGGTTGACCCAAAAGGGGGGTCCAACCCGAAAGGGGGTGGTGCAATATATTTGGGGCAATTGTATGGTAAATGTTTTGCGTCAAAAAATTGTATTACATTGTACTGCATGCTTACATCTGGGCACCGGAATTTATTGCACGCCCCAAAAGATCTATTACAGCCCCACAAATCGTTGGCACCTAATCTACTGCACCACCCTCTCTTCGCTGGACCTCCTTTTGGGTCAAGCTGGCGCCCTCGGCCAACACCTCGCCCATCGACGTGTGCCCCACTGAGTATCGTTTAACCGATCCCCATCCCCAGCGGCGTGGCCTCGTCCCACTGGCCGAGTTGCTTCCACAAATGGGGGTATATAGGTCGTTCCCTGCGGGTTTCGAGGGGTGTATCCCCAACTGGGGGGGTACTTTGGTGGGGGTCTCGAAGGGGATGGGGATGGGGATGGGGATCGGTTAAACGATACAGTGCGAGCGCGACCGCAAGAAACCACTGCAAAAAACCTAACCCTGAAAACCCGCGCGCGAGGTGCACCAGAGGGGAAACCGGGAGCACCCTGAGGGCAGCAGCTCCTTTAATGGCCGCAGGAAGTCGCCCCGCGCAGCGCGCGGAGCGAAGAAACCCAGGATACCCTGACGAAAAGCACATGGTTTCCTGATACGCGCCCCCACTGTACTGACCATCGACGCGTGCCCCGCGGCGCGCCGCCGCCGCAACGCGGCCGCCCACGCCAGCGGCGCACCTGCCCCCAGCGCCGCGACCGCGAGCGCTTGGCGCCCTTCCAGGAGGGTGCCGCGCAAGGTGGGCCGTCCGCGGGCGAGGCCCGTCGAGCACAAGGGCCTCCCGGGGGCGCCGTGCCAGGAGCAGCTCGCACGGCCGCTCTGGCAGGGCTGGACCTAAACGGTGTTGTTCGTTTTCGTGTTCGTTTTGTTGTCGTTTCCCTCGCTGTTTGTCTCGAGTCCGCCTTCACCGCGAAAGGAGATCGGAGCGAAAACGGCCCACGAAATTGTTCGGTGTTTTTCGTTTTCGTTTTCGTTTTCGCTTTGTTGTCGTTTTCCCTTGCTGTTGCCTCGAGTCCGCCTCTACCGCGAAAGGAGATCGGAGCAAAAACGGCCTACGAAATCACCAAAAAACACCGCGTAGGTCCAGCTCTGCACTCTGGATCTGGGAGGCGCTCTCCCCGCAGGGGGACTCCGCCGCGCCGCTGCCGTTGCTGTCGGAGTCTGGGTCGGTCGCCAAGAGGACGTCGGATCGGGCCACGTCGTCGATTCATGTGAGCACAACGAGAGGGAAGACTCTAAATTCGTGGGCACCTGTTAGGTGGGACTCCGTTCGCAGGCACGACCGTTGGAAGATATTCATGCCCTCCGAACGGGATTGATCGACCCACGCCTGGCTTGTCATGACCACCTGTTTCACCATGGATGGGTAAAATGGAGCTGCCAATGCAATCGGCAATGTAGCCCGAGCCAACTACTGCATCGGTGGGCAACACGCCCTCGTAACCGACTGTTGTGGACTGTCCAGACTGTCCGTGTTGATCCGCATCAACCTGCAACAATAGATCTGGACCACGGCCCACTGGGCTGCACACTGGCGGTCGCTGGTCAAGAGGGGCACTCCTGGGCCGGCCTCCGCGAGGAAACCGCCAACGACGCCGAGCGCCATGGCCTTGAACCCCACCATTTACACAACAGCTAAATCAGTGGTGCACCTAAAACGTCGCTCGATGCTGCAAGTGGTGGGGGCGGCTCCTGGGCAGGCAAGCGCCCCTCGTGTGGGCGGCACGGGCTCGGCGCGATGCCCCCCTCCCTATCGAGGCGGTCGTGAGCCCCTGACCCAACATCTGGACTGTGGTGCATGACCACAGATCATGGCCTGATCAGTACTTGATGGTGCTCATGGTGATCAGAAGCGAGTCGAGACCCTGTCTTATTCCCTCTCTCCGCCCCGCCTCCCCTCCCAACCGCCCCCCCATTCATCCCCCCACATTCCTCCTATGCGTGCTCTTCTTTGTCATCCCCCTCCTATCCCTCCCTCCTCTCCTTCCCCCTCTGTCCATATGTCATGACATCGGCGCTCGCAAAGATCACTCCATCTTGCGGCGCACAACGCCGCGCGGAGGCTGTAAAAAGACAAATCGGGAACCCGCGGTAATATAAACGAAACGGCGCCACCTCCCGAAAGCAACCTCATCGAAAGGTGCAAATGGAATACGCTCGCTGTCCAGCCCCCTTTTCATCGGACCCGTCAAGAATTGTAGCCGATAAGGCTCCAAACAAATTGATCACTATTAGGGTCCACTCCAGACGGCGCCAAGACCTGTTTCCCATCAGCACAAATCCACTCGGATCTGCTCACTTTGGTGTTGGCCCGGATCCGTGCTTGTGTTAACCAAAACCTGCTCCGCGGATCCGAACATCAAGCTCCCGCACAGATAGCCGAACGAACGCATGGCCTCCCAAATGGCGCAACACGGGCCAAGTGGGGCCAGCACCCCGTCCGGAGTCCAAGGACGCAACATGCAGCATACGGCCTGACCTAAGGAACGATAAATGAGGAACGAAACCCCTTGTTTTCGGAGTAAATCTAAGGAGTGCGAAGGAAACCAGGCTGGCTCGCCGCCTAGAAGGTAGCGGAACGCATGCAAACCTAAGGAACGGCCGAGCCCCTTTTGAAAAGTAAATGCTCCTCGTCCAAGCCGGACCCTGTAGGCTCTCAGGAACGCCCCAGGGAATCCCCCAAAAGGGGCGCACGGCAAAGCGCCCCCCAAGACGACCCAGGGCGCACTCGAGAGCACCACGGCAGAGAAACCCAACGAGGGCGGCCAGGAACAGCTCCTCGGCCTCCGACGGGGAAGGATCCAAAGGGTGAGCGGCCCCTCTTTCCCTTGCGGGTGTCAGCTTCAAAAGGTCTCAGAACAGAACACAACAGAAACCGAACGCCCCAAGGCGCGTCGGCAGGCGCTACATGATGAATGAATTCAGACAGATCAGAGAAGAGAGGACGTTCTCAGGAAGGGTTAGTAGCACCCCCTGCCGGACTCGAGCCCGCAATCTTCGGATTACAATCCCGACGCCTCCCAAATAGCCCGGAAAGAGCCCCAACAGGCTCCCAAGAGGTCTCCTCGAGGACTTCATGAAGCGAATGTCTCTGTGTCTGACTCCCGATCCTTGTGCGTTTCGCGACCCCCCTACAGGGGGCAGCCAGCTTCTACGATCTAGAGAAGACGCGTAAAAGGAACAGATGAAAGAGATAGGGAGGGCGCTCTCCCTACACTGTCCAGGTCAAGATCACTTGCTTAAGAGCGGGTTGTTGATGTACGATGCGTCAGGAACTGCAGCTGTAGCTAGATTGATGATGTTGCGCCATCTCCTGAGCCGAGAGGACCTGTCAACACTGCTCCGATCATGCCATGCTAAGCTTGCTCCTGCACAGGGGGGTCTCCGACCCCAGCATATACAATGCACAACACGCCCCCTTGGAAGCTCGGCGTGTGTCTAGAGTCGAGCTTTCAACCGACTCCCGAAAAGGTAAACTAGGCTGGGGCGTCCCACAGGTAAAATAAGCATGGCCAACAGCGCGCTATACCACAACGGGTCTGAGCATGTCAGGAGAAAAATACTAGCATCAAGCATGGCAAAAGGGACGTGAGCTCAGCAAATATCGCACTGTTCTGCTGCACCGTGCAACGCGTAGCCGCTCAAGGCCCTTGAACCTCAGTACAGAAAAAGTCCTCTAGCCTTGGCATCACTCCCAACATGCACCTCAAGGAAGGCACCGTGCATGCTGATCGACAGTGGCTGAAAACGTGGAGTGGCCCATCTCCACTTGTACGTTGTCTGCGGTTGAGTGCCAACCGTCCTCCTCATGCGGTTGCTCTGGTCCACAGTCGACTTGGTCGACGTGGATGACATGCAGCCAATGCCAGAGTCGATCTTCTTGTCCTTCGCGTCACCGGGTTGGGTCTGGACGAGGAGCCACTCCTGCTCCCCCCAGCTGGCGTAGCGGAACCCCGCGTAGCCGAAGACGGTGGCCACGACCAGCGTCCAGACGACCAGCACCAGCCAGTAGTTCGTCCAATCGCTCACGACCGCGCCGTCCTTGGAGCAAACCTCCGCGTCGCAGTAGCCGTCGTACTCGGTGGCGGGCCCTTCGCACCCTTGAAGGAGCGCTACCGCCGCCGTGATCATCGCCAGAGGCGCTGAGCGGGTCACATTCGGTGAAGCGGCCGCGCCTGGGGCGCGCCGAACCCGAGCCGCCGCCCCCACCTCGAAGTCCATCTCCTCCGACTGGTGGTCGCTCTCCGCGACCTGGCCCATGTCCGTGTAGATGCCGTTCATCGTCCTGAGCTTGACGAAGCGCTCGTACCCGATGGTATTCGTGCCCAGGTCGGCCTGGTTGTTGTCGGTGCCGACGGTCCCGAGGTCCATCAGCTTCCTCTTGATCGCCTGCTGGGCCCAAAGCACGCGCGCCTCCAGGCTTCTGACCTTGCCAACTTTCTCGCGTTTGGCAATCCCTCGGGCCGCCGACGAGTCCGTCAGAAGAGTCGCCGCCACCGTGAAGCCCATGAACTCCAGGAGCGACTTGAAGTAAAGGAGATCCTCGGCGACCGCAGTCGCCGCGTAGTACTCTGCCACTCCCGAGCTAGTCGCCACAATCCCCTGGCGTCTGCTGAAGGAGTGCATGGGGGGCGTTGCCAATCCCGATCTTGCCGCTCGACTGCGACCTCCTCGTCTGCAGGTCGCCTGCCCAGTCGCTGTCGCCGTAGCCCACCAGCTCGACGTTTGTGCCCTCCGTCGGCCTCGGGGGCCAGTTCACCGCACCCCTCGTGCCCATCAAGTACCTGGCCAACCACTTAAGTGCAGTGAAGGCACCGGCGGTGGGGCCCGACGGCATCCGTCCTAGCAGGCTCACCTGACACTGGCAGTCCGCCCTGTCATGGGCGCAGTACATCAGCGCCCCCACGCATGATCGGCACATGCCAGCCTGAACGGAAGACAGGGCAGAGGTGCCCCCCATGAGCGCCTTGTGAGCTGGCCCCCCCTGGCGCGGGCGCCGTGTTCGCGCCCCCGAGACCAAGTGTCTCCACCACGTAGTCCAGGTACTTCGGGTTCGCCCTCAGCTCCGCCCCGTGCTCGAACCGCGCCCTCAGCCCCTCCAGGTGCTCGCAGGTGGCGCCGTGCTCGTGGATCTCGCCGCCGCTGAAGGTCACGCGCTGTCCCAGCTCGTCGCGGAAGCCCTCCAGCGCGCCCCTTGGCCCTGCCATGCGCAGGTCGCACATGTGGAGCTCGACCACCACCTCGGTCTCTGAGTTGTAGAAGAACTGAGGAGCCACCTCGCACCTCGCCATGCGCATCTCGCCCATGAGGGTGCCCGCCATGTGCTCCACCCAGCCAGGCGCCGCCGTGCGCCTGCCAGGCAACTGTCTCTTCAACTTCCAGTAGATGTCCGTGCTCTTGCCCTCTGCCTGCAGCCTGCCCAAGTACTCCTGCGGTGGATCCACCACCACGTCCTCGTGCTCGGGCGCCCGGTAGAAGGCGCCCGTCGCGTCCAGCGCCATCACCTCGAAGCCGCGCTTGAGAGCCGCGAAGTCGATGAGCCTGTTGGAGATCGGAGCCGATCCTGGCGTGAACAGGTCGTCGCGCCACTCCTGCCAGCGGAACTCACGGCACACGAACCTCACCTTACGCTGCCACTCCAGTCGCGCTGGCTTCCACCTCCACTGCTTCTCCCAGCGGGCGGCGATGCGTTTCATCCCCCTTGCCTCCGACTTGGGGATGTCCTCGCCGACGCCGTGGTCCAGGAGGCTCTGCAGGTGCTCCAGCGTGAGCTTCTTATCCAGCTCGCCCTGCCCGTCCACGTCGAACATGACCTCGGTCGGGTCCTCGACCTCATCCGAGATCCCCTCCCAGAACGCGTCGGGCGGGTCGTCTATGTCGCCGACGCCCAGCTCGTGAACCGCCGCAACCCGCGCTCGCATGCTCTCTGAGGCCCCCGCCTCAGGCGGCAGCCCGCGCCTCTCTGCCTGCGGGGGCGGCGCCCCCATGGCCACATCTCCTGGCGCTGGCTCTGCTGGCTGCTGGGGCTGCGGCTGTGGCTGCTGCTGCCCTGCCGCCGCCGCTGGGCCTGGGGCCTGCGGTGGTGCGTGGGGGTGAGCAGGGCCCGCTCGGCCTTCGGGTGGCCCTGCCGGCGGTTGTGCCTGATGCTGCTGCTGCTGATCCGCCCTCGGGATCTCTGTCGCCACGGGCGGGGCTGCCCGTGGTCGCCTCGACCTCTCGGGCGCCGTCCTCGTCGCCCAAGGGAGGCCCGTCGCCGGCAACAGGAGGTCCTTGTCGGTCTGTCTGCCCTCAGGTAGCCGTCGCACTGTCCGAGCTCGATCGACCCCCTGCGGCGTCATCATCAGATGCTCCTGGGACTCGTCGGATCTGCCAACCCAGATCCCACGGCCCCACTGCGCCTCCCCGCGGCGTGGCCGCCGCCCTCCACCAAGTCCTCGATGCTTCGGTCGAGCTATTCGATACAACACCGCTTCGCCGAAGTTGCAGAGGTCGCCCTTGCACGGCGTGCCCGTCGCCATCTCATGCGGGCTCTGCCCTCCAGCTCGTCGCGAATACCGTTCGTGCAGCCACCCAGCGTGACGCATCATCCAGGCCCGGATCGGCATCGCCGCCGTGATCTTGGTGCCGTAGCGCTTCCCAAGATCCAACCTGAGGACCCGCGTCTGGCCCGCGGCGATCTTCGCCGCCGCCTCCGCTGGGTTGGACTGGCTGCTGTGCGTGGGCGTCAGCTCTGGAATGACCTTGCCCGTCAGCTCTGCGACTACCCCGTCCAGGATCGCCTTCGATGCAGGCTCCGAGTCGGTCCTGAGTCTGCACTTGCCCGTCTCGAGCCGCTGCGCGAACTGCTTGATACCTTCAATCGCGCATGGCAATGCCGACTTCGATGGGCATGGAATGACCTTTACTACTCCAGCGTCCGAGCTGAACGCCACGGGCATGGTCGCGTAGGCGCCCTCAACCTTCGCCAAACCCCCGCCCTCATCAGCCGTCTTGCAGAACCCAAAGTCAAAGCTGATGAGCGGCGCCTTCCGCTCGGAGTCCTCGAGCGCGACGTGAGTGCGAGGAGTGTCGGGTGTCTTGCCGCGGGTGCACTCCTCGCACCTCGCACCGCGGCGCGGTTGGCAGATGAGTAAGGCGGTGCTGCCTCTCCTCCTCAGCGCTCGGAGCTTTCCGCACGGGCAACTTCCTAGCCTCGACTGGGTCGCGCTAGATCCCGAGCTGCTCCGTGACTGCCTGCTTGCGCGCCCTCTCAGCCTCCGATCGCCTGACCGCGGCCTCCGCCACGATGGGCCTGTCCCAGAGCTCCGCCTTGGCACCGTAGATGGGCACGCACAACTTCCTCAGCCTGGCCCTCATCGCGCCGACCGAGCTGTCCGCGTTGAGCACAGGAGCTGTCGCCGCATCCTGCCGCTCTGCCGCGCCGAGGCAGCGGTGAGCCTCAGCTGCAGGGCCCGCCGCGACAATCGGGAACCTGAGGCTGTTCCTCTCCAGCGTGAGCTGCACGCTTCGATGGCCCTTCGTCATGTAGAGCCAGTCCTCCAAGCTGTGGTTGAACCTGAAGCCCTGCCTGAGCAGCTCCCCCATGCTCAGCAGATCGTCGTTCACGTCAGCGACGAGGAAGTCCGCCGTCGCCGTGATGCCCTCCTTCATGGTCATTTCTGCTCCCCTCAGGCCTGCCGTCGGTAGTGGGCGCTGCTGCACGTCGAAGAGCCTCGGCGCGTCCACTGCAGCGCTGATGGGGGCCTCTGGGACAAATCTACGCCTGCAGAGATGATCGTCGCTGCCGCTGTCGACCAAGATGGAGCCGCCGACCTTCGCCACCTTGCCGTCCGTCTGCGCCGTGACCGCGAACACCCAGCCGTCGGGCTTGCCGTCATAGTAGCCCGACGCCGCCTTCACCGTGCCATCCGCTGGCTGCTGGCCTGATGGCGAGGCCGCGTCGCCTTGAACCGCTGGCGTGTGACCTGGCTCCTTCTTCGAGTCGTCGGCCTTCTTCCTGCAGTCTGCCCGCTTGTGGCCCCACTTGCCGCAGTAGCCGCACTCGCCGTCAAAAACCTCCGGCTGGTTGTTGCCGTGCTTGCCGCCGTCACGACCATTAGACTGGGTCTTCGAGTCCTTGCCCTTCTGGGATCTGCCCGACGTCCCGCCTGACTTGTCCGACTTGTGCGTCTTGCCCTCGCCGCTGGCCATGCCATTGGGAAGCCGGGCGCGGACTGCATCCACCTGCATCGGGACGACCCCACCCACGTCTGGGACGTGAGTTGAAGTCCTTCCCTGTTTGTAGTAGCCCCTGATGTGACTGCGAGCTGCACCGAATGTGAGCTTCACCTCCTCTGGGGCCTGTCGCAGCACCTCACGATATGGATCTGGCGCGTGCTCCAGCAGCACGCTCACCTTGACATTGTCAGAGACGGCTTCGCCGCTCTGATCCACGTACTCGGCCACGATCGCCTCCGAGGCGGTGAGCGACTGAAAGAAGTCGACGCCCGCCTCGCGATCCTTGGCCCACTTGTCCTGCGGGTTCAGGATGAACCGCAGCATCGCCGTCCAGCGGTTCCCTGAGCGACTCTCGTACTAATTCTTGAGCTGGCGCCACGCCTCGAGGCCGCTCTTGCGCAAGAGCTTGACCACTCCCATCGCCTTGCCCTCACAATACGTGGTCAGCAGGTGCCACAGACGCTGGCTGACCTGCCTCGCGCGCTCGTCGAGCTGGTCGTTCAGCAGCGGGTCCTGCCTTTGGTCCGCCGCGGCCATGAACTCCTCGAAACCGGGCAGCGCGGTGTAGGCCTCGAATCGGAGACTCCAGTCTCCCCACTTCTCACCCGTGCCGTCGAACCGCTGCAGCCGCATGTCGGTCCGCACGTCGACCACCTCGATCGCCGCCATCGCTGCTGACGGGCAGCCCTCTCGGGCGGGGAGGTCGCGGGGCGCGCGAGCTCAGCTCTCGTGGCGTGGGAACCGAACTCCGCTACCATGTAGCTAGATTGATGATGTTGCGCTCATCTCCTCAGCCAACAGGACCTGTCAACACTGCTCCGATCATGCCATGCTAAGCTTGCTCCTGCACAGGGGGGTCTCCGACCCCAGCAAATACAATGCACAACAGCAATTAAACATAAAACCAAGGAGATGCCATCCTGAGGGGAACCACGTACCATGCCCACAACGAGGAACTCGTCGGCTCCACAGCCATCACTGATCACCATCACCATCACCGCCACCATCACCATGATCGTAATCATCATCATCATCCTCATCATCATAAGCAGAATCATCAGCATCATCATCATCGTCATCACCAGCATCATCAACATCATCAGCATCATCATCTGAATAGTAGATCTCGTCATCATCGCCAACACCACCTCATAATAATCCCCCAAATCTCTGGCTCGACCTGTTTCCTCAACACCGTCAAACCCTCCCGATCCCACGAGTACTCCCGAGGCTGAACATACATACACATCCACAGCATTTGACAGCGAATGCGTCCTCAAGCGCGACTGCCTCCACTGCGAATGGCACTTGTGATGTCTCATGCTCTCCTTCTCCTAGTTAGCCATGCTCCCTGGTTTCTCTCTCTGCCGCCTCCCTCCCCCTCCCCCCGTGCCCACCACTGGTCCTCCGTCCCGTCCTGCCCATTCTACTCCTTCTCCTCCTCCTCCTCCTCCTCCTCCTCCTCCTCCTCCTTCGTCCGTAGCCATTTTGGCTCAGGCCGTGTTCCCCGCTTTCTCCGCAGCCTTTTCGCCCATGTTCGGCGGCTTGGCGGCGGCGGCGGCGGGCGCGCCCTGGATGGCTGCGGGGGGCTGCCCGCCGATGTGGCGGCCCAGTGTTTTGAGGATCATGGAGAAGGACTTCCTCGGCGCCTCAGCGGCGAGGCGTGCTGCTCGACGGCGCGGTCGCGCTGCTCTGGAAGCAGCTCTGCGGCCGCTTGTGGCGGCTCGCGGCGCCCCAGGCTCGTGGGTGGACCGCGAGCGCGCGTCGAGGCCGGCTCTGCAAAGGATTGCCGCAGGAGATCGTGTTCCTGGCGCGATGCGGCTGAGGCGGAACGCCGCCTGGCACGCGTGCCGAGTGCCGCCTGGCGGCTTCACAGCCGCGTCCTCGGCGGATCTGTCCTGGGCTGCTGCTGGGCCTCGGCTGGGGCACACTGCTGGTGGCATGCGGGCTGAGGCCGCGTCGTTCGTGCCGCGGGCTGCATGCCGTGCGATGGGCGTGCGGTGCAGCTGCGGGGCGGTCGCTTTCTCATCGTGCTGCTTGCCACCTCCTGCTGACGGCCTGGCGTCGCCCGACGCGTCGCTCGTGGAGGATGAAGGATCCGAGGCGCCCGTGGGGGAGCGGTGGGCAGGCCCTGGGGAGGCCACCGCCTGCTCGTCCTCCTCGGTGGCGCCGCCCTGCTCAGACGCGACCCTGGCCTACCTGGAGGCGCACCCTGCTGCGGTGCTCAATGGGTGCAACGAGGCCGAGGACGGGTGCTGCCACGTGAAGGTACCGGCGGTGGAGGTGGAGGGCCTCGGCGTGTTCGTGGAGTCGGACTGCGTGGGCCCCTCCAAGAGCGACGAGTCCGTCTCTGGCTCGGACTCCCAGCAGTACCAGAATGCCACCGCCGAGGCGACCGCGGAGGTCTACAGCGAGAAGATCAGCGAGGCGATCCGCGAGGCGGGCCTCGTGCGGCGGCTGCCTGATGTACCGCCGTGGCTGCTCGAGGTCTCTGGTTCTGATCCTGGTTGCGCCCGTTGCGACGGTACCCTCGTTCGTCGGCGACGCGGGCCAGGGAGGTGCTCATGCAGGGCATGCGGAATGCCCATTCCTCGTGGAGCGGATGTGGCAGCCTGTCCGCGCTGCCGTTCATCGTGGCACAGTTCGTGTCTCAGGCGTTTGTTCGACGAGGATTGGGACGACTCTGGCAGCTCTTCATGATGCCGTGCGTGCTCCTGTCCGTTGAGGTCTTCTTCGGGTTCACGCTTGTGGTGGGCTTCACGGCAGGTGTGACGTCAGCGGTGGGGCAGGGCTGGTGGCGAAAGTGGCAGGTGGCGCCACCCAGCCCTGCCCCCTCCTCTGGGGGGAGGCGCCGTCCCCCCAGAGAGTATGGCTTGGCAGTTGTCGATGTTAAAAAAAATCCTCCTCCTCCTCCTCCTCCTCCTCCCCCTCCTCTTCTCGCAACGGTGGTGATTCCTTTTCACGGCCTCGCGCGGGCTCAACATCGACGGTATAGAGCGCCCGCTGCCGAGACGCCGCCGCTCGGAGAGAAAAAAGGATGGGGGGTCCCGGCGCAGGAGAGGAGGGAAGGGAGGGGAGGGGAACGAGGAGGGGAAGCTGGCAGGAAAGGGAGACGGGGAAGGACGAGATAGAACACTTCTCCGACGACCCTAACGGCGTGTGTGGGACGCTTTTCCGTTTCACGTCGTCGTCGCAGCCCCCCTTTGACGCTTTTCCGCTTGAGTGGCAGTCGTCGTCGTCGTCGTCGCCGCCGCCGCCGCCGCCGCCGCCGCCGTCGCCGCCGCCGTCGCCGTCGCCGTCGCCGTCGCCGTCGCTGTCGCCGCTCTCCTCCTGTTCCCGGGCCCTCCTCAAGCGTTTCAGACAAATGGCAAAGCGGAGGGGGTCGCCAGGGGGGGGCGGGTCGCGGAGGGGGTCGCAAGGAGGGTGTGGGGGCTGTCCCGGGGGTTGTGACCCCCCCAGGGGGGGAGCACGCCTCTCTGGGAGAGGCTTCCCCCCTCGACTTCTTGCCTCCCAGACGACGCAGGCTCACTTGTACTGAGGCTTACCCTTGGAGGGCTTTAAAGCACCTACCCCTAGATCGCTCCAAGACGGCCCAAGATCTCGAGACGGCATCAGAAATCGCCAAGATGCCCCAAGAGAGCTCTCAGGGGCCTCAAGAGGGCCCCACGAAGCGAAAATCCGGGATTCCGTTCAACTTGTCCATGTGTTTCGCGTCCTCGCCATTCCGGCTTCCGACGCTCCAAGACGGCCCAGGAAACATTACAAATCGCCCCACGACGGCCCAAGAGGCTGCCGAAAACGCCCAACAGCGGCCCCAGACGGCCCAGGACGGCACCAAGACGGCCCAAAAAAAAACCAAAACAGCCGAAGAGGGCCCTGAGAGGCTCCCGAGAGGGGCAGCAAAAACCTACATTTCGAGCGTTCCACCCCAGCAGGCCCCCTGGAGGCCCAAGAGGCGCCGTGAAAGCCACCAGGAGGCCCCCGAGAGGCCCAACAGAACCCCTAGAGCACGCCCTAGAGAACCCCAAATGGATAAAAGCAATGATTCATAAATTTTCGTATGTGTTGTCGTCGCCACCGTCGTCGTCGTTGTTCCCCTTCACGGTCGGCGGCACCGGCCGTAAGGCCTTCGCAAGAATGAGCTGTTGGAGATCCACGAGCAGTTCTTGAATCGGCGCCGGGCTCCCCTGACTGGCACGCGGAATGCGCCAGCGACGGTGCTGGAGGCGACGCAAGGGGGGCTCTTCGGGCGAAGGAGGGAGGGGACGCAGGTAGCGGGGGAGGGAGATGCCGGAAGGATGGGGGATGGACGCCTGGGATCGGAGATGGTATTTCCGCATGTGGTGTCTCTATCAACGGCGAAAATCGCTTTAGTTTCGGCCAAACTCCAAGGGATTTGCCCGCGGTAGGTCTTTAGAAAGACCCCTAGAATTGGAAACGAATTACCTCATCGGCGACGTTATTGGCGGGCTGGGCTCCGCCAGTAATGGTCATGTTCGCGCCTCCCGCGGCACAACAACGACAACGATTACGATTACGACCACGACTACGACTAGAAGTGCGACCACGCTTACTGCCACAAACACAACTACGATTACGATTACAATCACGACGACAATCCTGATTCCAATCCTGATTACAACCATACAACCACAACTAAAATCACGACTACAACCATACTCCCTGATTTGTTTTTCCAATCCTCATCGAAAGATGCTCACACATCCTCTCGCTAGCACGGTATCCCACAGTTGCATACTCCTTGGGAGACAGAACCCACCAACATTACCAAGACCGCCCAACAATGGAGGGACGATGATCTCCGCCGCGACGACGACGACTACGATTCCAATTACGACTATAACCACGACTGCTATTACGAATGCGGTCACGAAAACAATCAGGATTACAATCACGTTTACATCTACGACTTCAATTATGACTACATATTCATACACCGATCCTAGTATAATCCTCATGGGAATCTGCTAACACATCCTATCGCGAGTAGGGTAAGCCACATGGAATTACTCCCTGGGAAACAGACGCCCCCAACATGAAACAGCCCGCCCAACAATAGCGAGAAAAAACATTCCACCGCGACGACGACAAAAACTACAGTAACGACCGCGAGGAAGAGTTGGAAGGAACAGGAAGTGGAGGAAGCGGAAGAGGAGGCGGAGGAGGATGAGGAGAAGGAGGAGGAGGAGGACGATGAGGAGGGGGGAGGAGGAGGAGAAGCAGAAGACGAGGGGAAGAACGAGGAGGGCGACGAGCAAGAGGAGGAGAAGGAGGAGGAGGAGGAGGAGGAGGAGGAGTGGCGCGTTTGTTCCCCGCCGAGAGAGACAGGGGGGACCACAACTAAAACCATCCTGCGGTTACCACCCCTGCGCAACGCTGCTGAGCTGCGTGACGACAGCCTCCCCTAATCACCACTGTGGTTCCGGGGCATCTCGCTCGAGCAACCTCGCAACGCTTTCACGGTTTCCGCCCGCAACGAGGCCACAACGAGGCCGACCGCAACGCTTTCACGGTTTCCGCTGGCAGGCTCCCCCCCCCCGAATTCAGGAAAGGGCGGGCGGGTAACACGATAAGCTCGACCTCGAGCCAAAATAACAGATGAACGTTATGCTGCTCCAGCTGCACGTGCTCATCACCTTACCCACCAGTCCCCGTGCTCACTACAATGCCACTGAAATCACGCAAGTTTGCTGAACACGGCATTGTTTTCCTTAGCACCCCCTCCACATGAGATGGCACTACCAAGGGCGAAAGCTCGCTCAAGCTTCGGCCGCACTCCATTGGACGCACCACGCCTGTGCGACGCTGCTAGGCTGGGTGAGGACAGCCTCCCCTAATCACAACACCACCCGCAGCGCTGTGACGGTTTCCGCCAGCAGGCTTGTCCCCCGCATATGCCCCGGTCAAACATGTCTTGCACCGGCCCTCACAATCGCCCTCGGAATCTGCCTCGGGGCCATCCAACACTGAAGTACCCCCTGCTTCGCGCCATGGCCACCCGCGCGCCGTGCAAGACTGCGTGAGCATTCGGCGCATGAGCCAGCCAGAGCGCTTCACGAACTGCGGGTGCGCCTCCCCGGACAGCAACCTGAAGCACTCTCCGATATCGCAGACCCTCTGCAAAACGTGGCTGATGCTCTCCTCCGTGAGGGCCTCCGCCAGCGGCTCCAGCACTCGCTGCCCTGCTCCGAACGATACGTCGCAGCCTCGATGGCCAAATCCCGCAGGCGGCGGCCGCGGCGGAATAGCTTGGACTTGCCAGCCTCCCGGACGCCCTGGGTCAGCTCAGCGACAGTGACAAATCGAGCTTCGGTGACCTGCGCCAGCCGTACCCCCTGCAATCCGAGAGTCGCCTCCCAGACGTAGCCTAGGACCGCTCTAGAGCCCAAGCTTCCACCGTACACCTGGATGGTTCAAGCCAGGCGCCCGGCGACCGCCATAGGCTGTGCGCCAGCGACCTACGCGCCATACTCAGTGATGCCACCGGGAACGACGCCCAGCACAGCGCAAACCATCATGTAGAACTGCACCATGCGCGCCTCCGACAAAGACTGCGCCGAGGAATCGAAGAGCAGGGGACACAATTTTCCGCCAGCCTCTGGCGCCGCTCCAGGCCATCGCGGAAAATGCGCCGCAGACCCGCAACTGGGCAGCCTCGAGCTGGGCATGCGCACGCCCATGCACGATGCTCGCGTAGCGCTGTCTGGTCTGCCTTACCCACCGCAAGCACCAATCAGCCCACCCAGTCATGGCACATGTGCTGGCGAAGCGTCGCGCGCGGGCACGCTGGCGTCTAACGCTGCGCCGCTCTCCACCTCCCGGAGCAGCCGCGCCGAGATAGCGATGATCACGCCCACCGGCTCCAGCGGCCCATGCGGCTGCGCAGCCCTGAGAATCGCCGCACTGCCATCCAGCGAGCAGGCCCGGTCCACAGGCAAGGCATCTGCCTTCTTGGGCGGCCCCTCGCTCCAGCGCAGCGCGCGGACAGCGTCGCGCACTGCCTGGAACGCCCCCTCGGCCCAAGTGTGGCCCGCTTGACCATGGCGCAGCTCAACGCGGGAGAGATACTGGGGGCCTGAGCGGCAGCCGCCTTTTCTGCAAGGGCGCGGCGGCCAAAAGCAGTTTCTGGACCGACCGCGGGGGGCGGCTGGATACCACGCGCGGCAGCCCGCTGCGACCACCAGCGCAACATCGAAGGCCCCGCCGAACGAGAGCTAACAGCATACACGTCACCCATGAGAACGCCCACACTTTCGCGATCGCCCTGGTTCAGATCCAGCTCGCACGCGCCCCCGGGATCGGCGCGCTGCTTCTCCACGGGTGCACCGAGGCGGCGACGCCGCTCACAATGCTCTGCCGCCCCGCAAGAGACAACCTCCTCCGTCGTGGTGCAAGCGTCTGCCAACTAGCGCCTGCCTGGCTGCGCTCGCGCCCAGCTGCGTCCGCGCCACGAGGCTGCGGCGCGACGAACCTGCCTCCAGCGTGAGCGGCGCGCGACATCACCCCAAAGCTCCGAGCGGCGATCTAGCGCGGAGGTCAGACGAAGATGCTGTCCGGGGGCCCCGCCACGCAATGCCATGCCTCAGAATCGGCGCTCGGAAAACGGCGTGCAACCCTGCAGCAGAGTGCCGGGCTCGAGCACTGCGGGGGGATGCCGCGCCCGCGTTGCCCCCGAATGCGCCGCCGGGTCGCGCGCGCCAGGCTCCGCGATAATCTCCTGCCACTGCGCTGGAGCGAGCTTCGCTCACCCGAGAATTTCCGCCCACTCGGTGAGGATAACAAACTCCTCGGGCGCTGGAAGAAGCTTGGCCAGTGCCATAGCGCGAACGACGGTGCGGACAACCCCGACCCCCGACTAAAACGACAAACTCGACCTCGAGCCAAACTGGCAACGGAACCTTATGTTGCTTCTGTTGCACGTCCCCACCCGACCCACCATCCCACGTGCTACTCAACACAATGTCACATCATACAAGCTTGCTGTACACATGAAACCGATACCGCAGACCTGTCCTAGGATAGGTTCTGACCAGACCTGGCGATAATAATCTGGCGCCCCCAGAGGTCCAAAAACGGCAAAACACACATGGGGAGGGGCAGATCGGGGAATCCCCGGGCCTCCATCCTACTCGTCGTCCTGATCCGTTCTCAGGTCCCCGGGGCCGTGGCGGGCCCAGAAAGGCCAAAACGGTGACACAACCACAGAGCGCGCTTCCCTCGGGACCCGCTTGCGTCTTAACGAGGAGGGGACGCGGGGCCCCGACGCCGCGTGGTGACAGACCGCGTGGTGACCTCGGAATCCCCAACGACCTCACCGCGCGGTCCGTCATCATACAATCTTGGATCCCCGGGAGGCCCCAGTCGCCCGAGACATCATCGGAGGACGGCCCCAGTCCCAAAACCGCGCGGTGGCTCCGAATATCCCGACTGACTCACCGCGCGGTATGGTCGCCCACACCGTTCGGGGGCCCCTGAGGGAAGCAGGGCAGAGGAGAGGGGGGAGTGTCCGCCAGGGACCCCTCAGTACCCGACGCCCCTGAACTTCGGCTTGTGCGCCATGGTCCAGGTCTCCGACGCGTCGCCGGGGGGGTCCAGGCGCCGCCGCTTGGCCTCGCTCTCCTCGCCTCTGGGTGGGGGGGGGGAAAGGTGCAGTGAAGGCCTCTCTTGGGCGCTCTCTGGGCCGCCTTTGCCAGCGGCACGCATCGGGCGCTGAACGAGGGTGCCCGCATTCCAAGAAGGCGGGGGGGGGTTCTTGGAAGGCAGGGGCCCCCTGCCCTCGGATCCGCCTTACTAGTAGTAGTAGTAGTAGTAGTAGTAGTCGTAGTAGTAGTAGTAGTAGTAGTAGTTGTAGTAGTAGTAGTAGTAGTAGTAGTAGTAGTAGTAGTAGTAGTGGTAGTAGTAGTTAGTAGTAGTTAGTAGTAGTTAGTAGTTAGTAGTAGTTAGTAGTTAGGAGTTAGTAGTTAGTAGTTAGTAGTAGTAGTTAGTAGTTAGTAGTTAGTAGTTAGTATTTAGTAGTTAGTAGTTAGTAGTTAGTAGTTAGTAGTTAGTAGTTAGTAGGTAGTAGTTAGTAGTTAGTAGTTAGTAGTTAGTAGTAGTAGTAGTAGTAGTAGTAGTAGTAGTAGTAGTAGTAGTAGTAGTAGTAGTAGTAGTAGAAGTAGTAGTAGTAGTAGTCGTCGTCGTAGTAGTAGTAGCAGTAGTAGTAGTAGTAGTAGTAGTAGAAGCCGTAGTCGTAGTAGTGGGAGTACTAGGAGCAGTAGTAGTAGTAGTAGTAGTAGTAGTCGTAATAGCCGTAGTAGTCGTAGTCGTAGTCGTAGTAGTAGTAGCAGTAGTAGTAGTAGTAGTAGTAGTAGTCGTAGTAGTAGTAGTAGTAGTAGTAGTAGTAGTAGTAGTAGTAGTAGTAGTAGTAGTAGTAGTAGTAGTAGTAGTAGTAGTAGTAGTAGTAGTAGTAGTAGCAATAGTAATAGTAGTAGTAGAAGAAGAAGTAGTAGTAGTAGTAGTAGTGGTAGTAGTAGTAGTAGAAGTAGTAGTAGTAGTAGAGGTAGTAGTGGTAGTAGTAGTAGTAGCAGGAGTAGTAGTAGTAGTAGTAGTAGTAGTAGTAGTCGTCGTGTTCGTCGTAGTAGTACTTGTAGTAGGAGAATCGTAGTCGCATTGGGGGAGCACGAGCTCCGCATCGAGCCGCATCGCCGATGCATCGGAGATGCGGCACGATCCTCCGACACATCTACTCGGACGCCTTCCAGGAGGCCTAGATTGTCGAGCTCCTTTGAAGTCGGTGTCCCCTACCTCTGGCAGAGGTTGGAGGCTCGTGAACACCGACCGACTTGCAAAACAACGCTACCAACACCGTCCTTCGCCCGCGGCAGGGACACCTACCCGAGTGGCTCACGATTGAAAAGGCCGCCATCGATCAACGCGTGGTCGTAGTAACGCCGCATACCATGAACAGACAGCAAAAACGGGGATGCGTCAGACAAACCTGCAGCAGGACAGATCTTACCCTTTCATCGAGGAGGTTCCTGCAGCCCCAGCGGCAATGGCTCGCCCAGGGAACTCCTGCGTACACATCCGCCATACTTTGCTGAGGCATAAACCCCCAACCCCCCTTTTTCGCACCGTCTGGGATGCATGTCCGACACAATTTCCAACCGGGAACTCTGCCAAAGTCGGCGGATCCGACGAGAGGGCCTTCTTAAAAGGGCCCAAGGGCTTCAAGGCAGGAGGTGGGAAAACGTGTAGTTTTCGCATGTTCGCATCTTGGGCTTTCACCGCGTCCAAGACGGCCCAAGAGGCCTCCAAGACGGCCTAGGAGGCCTCCGGGAGCGCTCCAAGGCTGCGCACGAGTGGCTCAGGACGGCCCCAAGACGGCCCAAGAGAACCCCAAGACGACTTCGAGAGCTTCCGGCCCAACACATCCCAGGAGGCGCCAAAACGCCGCCCAGAGGCACCAAAAGGCTTCCAAAATCAGCCCAAGACGTTCCGAGAGGCACCCCAAGAGAGGTCCAAGAAGCAAACATTGTCCCATGCCTATGGGAAAACGTATACTTTTCGCATGGTCGCCTGTTGGGTTTTCACCGCGTCCAACACGTCCGAAGAGGCTCCCAAGACGGCCTAGGTGGCCCCCAAGAGAGTTCCAAGACGGTTCACGAGGCGCCCAGGACGGCAAAATTGGACTCCAAAATGGCCTAAGAGAGCCCCAAGGCGTGCCCGAGAGGGGTCCCAGAGAGAGAAAGCCACTGTAGAATTCCGAGCTTTCGGACCCAAGAGGCTCCAGGAGGCGCCAAGAGAGCTCCAAGAAGCGTCCCCAATTTCTTCTCACAATGATTCTTGGCTCTGTGACTCGACAGAACCTAAGCGCGCGCGAAGCGCGCGCGTGGTTCTAGTTTCTTTATGTTCGGCGATGACGGGCGTCATGGTGGGGGGGAGGGCGGGGGGGGGGATGACGTGACGCCCCCCCCCGCCGAGTGGCTCCGGCACCACAGCCGCGCCCGCGCGCACGACGCGACGAGCGACGAGCGACGACGACGACGCGAGCAGCATGTAAGTGGCGATCTGCCCATTGCCATTGCGCCTGCGTACACCACAACGCTCGCGTGCACCACACCGCGCGTGTGGACCACAGCGCCTGCGTACACCGCAACAACCGTGTGCAACGCACCGCCCGTGTATACCACAATACTTGGGAGCACTACGGCGCCGGTGTACATACACGCAGCAGCCATGTGCAACACAACGTCTGTGTACACCGCGTTGCTTGCGTGCACCGCAGCGCCTGTGCACGCCACAGCGCCTGTCTACACCACAGCATCCGCGTGCAACGCAGCGCGGGTGTACACCACACAGCCTGCGTGCACAGGACAGGTAGAAGGAGCATGTACGTCAGGATCTGCTGCGGACAACTAAATAAACACCACGCCAGGAAAGTTCTGATAATCGAATGCGACGTTTTTTCCCTCCTCCCTCCTCCTCCACCTCCACCTCCACGTCCTCCCTTCCTCCTCCTCCTTCTCTTCCTCCTCCTCCTCCTCCTCCTCGTTCTCCTCTTTCTTACCCCCTGTCGTGCGGCTTGGTGTTACAACGCACGTGCGCATCTCAGCGTGCACCGCAGAATGGTCGATTGAATCGGTCCACTTGGTTCTCGGACGGCCAGTTTAGCTGGAGCCTCCTGGACGCAAATGGGAGTTAGGGTGATGCGGGCGGACTCGGGGGGACTCGTAGATTCCAGCGGCGCTCCTTTGTCCATGGGGATTTGTTTTCCAATGTTTCCTCCTGAATCCACACGCGCCCCATTTTGTCACAAGGATCCCTTCTGAAATTCTATACACAACTATTTGGTGCTGTGTTGCACACGGCTGATGTGGTGCCGTACACAGGCACTGCCATGCACGCAGGCATTGTGGTGTACACTGGTGCTGTGTTGCGCACGGCTGATATGGGGTACGGAGGCGTTGTGGTGTACGCAGGAGCTGATGTGCCCGCAGGCACGGTGGCACAAACTGACGCTGTGTTACACGCGGCTGCTGTGGTGTACATCGGCGGTGTGGTGTACACGAGCGCTGCGGTGCACGCGGGCACTGTGATGTACACAGGCGTTGTTGTGCATATCGCCACCTACATGTTCGTGCTACCCGTCCTCCGCCATTCCTAAGCATTCCCAGACGCCGCCGGCGCGAAATGTGACGTCATCGACCCCCCCCCAGATGATTGCCGCCATCGGCCCGTACTAAAAAACAGGCTCCAGCCGCGTCCGCGCGCACGACGACGATGAGCGACGAGCGACGAACCACGAACGACGACGACGGACAACGACGACGACGACGACGACGACGACGACGACGACGACGACGACGACGACGACGACGCCTGCGGACCAGACACCTATGCGGAATCCTACGCGGACACCTACGCGGATCCCAATACGCACGGCGGCAGTGCCCAGAGCGCACTGGGGGGGGGAGCGTTACGTCATGGGGGGGGGGAAGCGGGGGCCATGACGCCCGTCATGCCCCAAGCAATTCGACGGCCCAACGGGCCAGAGGCGTGCTAAGATCTCCGGTAACTGGTTAACAATTCTCTAGTTCGCGCGCGCGGGGCGGCCCCTGGGGGTCCCCGGACGAAAAGTACCCCGACCGACCCCCGGGCGATCCCCGGGAGACTCCCCCAGAGCGCTCCAGGAGCGCTCCATGAGCGCACCAACAGGGCTCCGAGACGTCCCCGAGAGCCCCAAGAAAGGCCAAGAGGCCCCCAAGAGGCCCCCAAGATGGTACACGAGGGGTCCGACATGCCACAAGATCGCTCCAAGACGCCCAAGATAGCCCCCAGACGCCCCAAGAGGCCTCCAAGAGCACTCCCAAGAGGGCCCCCGGAGGCAAAATTCATTGTTTTTCCTTAGGTTTTTGAGAGATTTTGGAGCTTCCACCTTTTCGGCTTCCCGACGCCCCAAGACGGCCCAAGAGGCCCCCAAGATCGCCCCAAGAGGGCCCAAGAGGCCCCCAAGAGGGCCCCAAGATGGCCCAAGAGGGCTCGAAGACGGCCCAAGAAGCCTCCAAGACGGTCCAAGAGGGCCCCAAGAACGCCCCCAAAGGGGCCCCAGAGAGGGAACACGAAACAACATTTCGAGCCCTCGGCCCTAAGAAGCCCCTACGAGGCCCCAAGAGGCCCCTATGAGGCCCCAAGAGGCCCCCACGAGGCCCTCAGGAGGCCCCCAAGAGTCCCCCAAGCGGCCCCAGGAGGCCCCCGAAGCGCCGCATTGACACCAGGCCCTCGGGCAAACGGCAGGCATGAGACTGTATGGGCCGGCGGAATGAGCGAAGCGATTAAATAAAGAAACGGGCTCCTCTCTCGGTGCACCGCCAGGAGCGTTCGAGAACGCCCTGACGAGTCCCCAGTTTGGCTGATAATCCCTCTCGCAAAGCCACATTCTGCGCAGGGAGGGACAAGGACGAGGCAAAGTGCAGGGCTGGGAGTAGGAAGGAAAGGGCAAGAAGGAAAGAATATGGAAGAGGAAAGGAAGGGTAAGGAGGGGAGAAGAAGGATGAGCGTGAAGAGCCACACGCCTCACACTGTCAAGTGAACCAACGGCTGCTTGTTTGAAGCATTGATGAACTGCTCCCGACAGCAGTGGTATTCTAAGATTGCCACCCTACCCAGCAGGGCCAAAAATGACAGGGTGGGGGGATGGGAAGAAGGGAGGGCATTGAGGAAAAGATGGGCCATGCAGGAAGAGGGTTGAGCTGAAATTAGGAATCATTAGCCTCTGACACCGTTCAACCCTTAATCACCGGCAGCTCTTCGACAGCGCAGATCGTTCCATATTGGCCGATTCGGGGCCACTGGCGGCGTTCAATCTTGAACCCCAGCGCTGAGGTTGCTGCTGCGTCGGCACGACCCGAAACTACCGTAGCCAAAATGGGGGACAATTGGCAAAGGAACGGGTCCCAGTCCCTGAGACCGTCCCCCGAGACCAGCTCACCATCCAGAGTCGTTTCCTGAGAACTCTGGGGACCGTGGAGCGCCTCCGAAGCCCGAAGACAGCAAACTACCTCAGGACCCGTTTCCCTGAGGACCTCACGAGCGGCGAACATGCCCGCTCGCGGCCTGGACTCCGGGGAGAGGTTTTGCGGATACGCGGTCGCACGGATGGGTATTGCGAGGGGCACCCGCGCAAAAAACGCCCCGTATCCGCGGGGTCGCGGGCCAGGTAGGGGGCGACACTTAGACCCAACCCCCACCGCCCATTGCGGGAGGCTGGAGTGGTGTTCGGATCTCGCCACGCCTTCGGCGCATTCCGGATCCGATCCCCGCCGCCCATCGAGTTGCCTGAATCGTGGACCAGCGAGGGTAAGGCTCGGATTACCAGAGATCCGATGTCGCGATTTGTTCAATACGCGGTCCCCAGAATTCTTGACCAACTCCCCAGGACCGGCTTTTCATCCTGAGTCGTTTTTGACGGTCCCGAGGCCCGGCGACTGCCCCCAGGGGCCGAAATTTGCGAAAAACCTTCGTCATGATTTTTTGGTCTTGACCAACTTCCCAGGACCGGCTCTTCATCCCAAGTCGTTTTTTGATGCTCCCGAGACCCGGCGAGGGCCCCCTGGGGCCGAAACTTCAAAAAAAAAACCTCCGTCATGATTTTTTCAGTACGCCGGATCTCGGGGTGCCGCCGCCGACCAGGCGCCCCGCCCGCGAGGCCGCGGATACGGATGTGCTCTTCGCCCACGAGACCTGTTTTTTTCCACGGCAGGACTGAAGGGGGCCTGGGGCACACAAATGAATAGACACAAATAGAAAAATCGCCATATGTTCGTATATTTTCTGGGTGTGTGTCTTCCCCTCCACTTTCTTCTGGGTAACCGACGATTACTTGTGTCTGTGTCTTTTTCCCTCCCGAAGGACAGAGGCGCGCGGGCTGCGCGCGGGGCGGCTCCTGCCGCCCAGTTAGCCATCGACGCTGGGAGCGGCTTGCCGGCGTCCAGCTGCGACAGCTCCAGCGTCAGGTTGGGGTCCGCGCCCGGGCTGCCGCCAGCGACGAGCCCGCGCTGCCACGGGGGAGAGGGAACAACGTCAAGACCCCCTCACACTGCAACCTCCTTCTCATCCTCCTCCACCACCTCCTCCTCCTCCTCGTTGTTCTCCTCCTCGCTATCATCATCATGGTCATCATCATCATAATCAACAGAATCATCATCATCATCATCATCATCATCATCATCATCATCATCATCATCATCATCATCATCATCATCATCATCATCATCATCATCATAACCATCATCAGCAGCAGCATCAGCATCAGCATCAGCATCAGCATCAGCATCATCATCATCATCATCATCATCATCATCATCATCATCATCATCATCATCATCATCTCCACCACCATCATCATCACCATCATCATGAGCATCATCCTCATCATCGTCATTATCAGCATCATCATCAGTATCATCATAGTCATCATCATTATCGCCATCATACTCGTCATCGTCATTATCGTCATCGTCATAATCACCATCATCGTCATCATAACCATCGGCATCAGCATCATCAGCATCATCATCATCGTCATCATCATCGTCATCATCGCCATGATCAGCATAAGCATCACCATCATCATGATCATCCCCATCAGCATCACCACCATCATGATCATCATCACCTTCGTCATCTTTACCATCATCATCAACAGCATCATCAATGTCGTCATCAGCATCCTCATCATCAACTTCACCATCATCGCCATCATCATTGCCTTCGTCGTCATCATCATCATCGTCGTCGTCGCTATCGTCGTCATCATCGTCATTACATCACCACCACCATTATCATCATCATCATTGCCATTCGCATCACCATCATGGTCACCGTCATCATTAATGTCATCCTCCGAGCCATAGACATGAGCACAATCAACATCGTATTCACCGTCATCGTCATGGTCATCGTCATCGTCAGCATCCACATCATCTTCACGACCATCATCTTCATGTTCATTAGCAGCAGCAGCAACATCGCCATCGTCAGCATCAACATTACCATCATCGTTCTCATCCGCATCATCATGTGCCGCAGCATCATCATCTGCATCGGCATCATCATCAACATCACTACCATCCTGGTTACCATCATGAACATCATCGTCGTCGTCATCTCTATCCTGAACAACATCATCATCATCATCATCATCATCATCATCATCATCATCGTCATCGTCATGGTCGTCACCGTCATCATCATCAACACCATCATCATAGTTACCGTCATTAGCATCATTAGTAGCATCGTCTTCCTCGTCATCAGTCTCATCAACATCCCAAGCATCATCGTCCCCGTCGTCACAATCATCATCGCCGTGATCACCATCACTGTCACCATAAGCATAGACACCAGCCTCGGCCTCATCCTCATCCTAGTCATCCCCATGCTCATATTCATCCGAATCATCCTCCTCAGTCTCATCATTCTCATCATCCTCGCCTGGCGACTCGCTCTGACCTTGCCACTGGGCCCTGTGCAACGTCATCATCATCACCATCACTACCATCATCATCATCATCCTCATCATCATCATCATCATCAGCATCATCATCATCATCGTTATCACCACTATCATCGCAATTATTTTCGTAATCCACAAGAGCAACAGCAACAGCAGCATCGTCATCGTCACCATTATCCTCATACTCACCATGTTCCTAATCCTCATCATCATAATCATCCGCATCATTGGCGTCATCAGCATCATCAGCATTAGCATCAGCAACAGCATCGTCAACCTTACTATTATCAGTATGATCGTTATCAAAATCATCATCAATCGAATCATCATTACCATTGTCATTATGATTATCAGTATCATCACCATTGTCGTCATGGTGATCGTCATCAGAGACATCATGATCATGGTCATGATGATGAGCATCAGCATCATCATCGTCATCATCGTTATCATCACCAGCGTCATCATCAGTAGCATCGTCGCCATCAAAATCATCATCACCACCATCAGTATCAGCAACATCATCATCAGCATCAGCAGTATCGTAAACATCATCGTCCTCATCGTCATCGCCAGAATCATCTTCATCACTATCATAATCACCATAGCCATAACCATCATCATCGGCCTCATCCTCATCCTAGTAATCATCATCCCTATCTTATCCTCATCCGCATCGTCCAGCTCATCCCCCTCAATCTCCTCATCATCCTCGCCTGGCGCCTCGCTCTGTCCTTGCAACTGGGCCCTGTGCATCTCGACCTGTTTTCCCGGGGCCCGTTTCCCAGAAAGGGCAGGAGCCCAGGGCTCTCTTGTAGTAGGTAAACCTGTCCCTGGTGCCACATCCGAAGAGTGCCGGCGGATTTTGTATGATGAATAACGAAGTCGAAGAGGGCCGACGAATTAGACTTGAGGTTTTGCCTTTCCGATCGATAGAAGACATGGCGAAATGAACATTGCCGATGTCCGTATGGTCAATCAGCACTCATCCGTATGGTGAACATGTTCTTACACTCATCCGTATGGTGAGCAATGTCTTTTGCTGCGGATGTCTCGACCGAACTGCTGTTTTGCAGAACTGGTTGAGGATGTCTCGAACGAAACGCTTGTTCTGTTCCCCTGCTGGGGACCAGAATTCAGAGGATGTCTCAAGCGAACTGCTTGTTTTCACGCGCCCAAGTCGCCAAGGGAGGTATCCCACATGGTTGTCCCTAGATGGACCAAGGTGTTTTCGCGTGTCCGGGCCACCCCCGGGGTAACTCAGATGGTGGCCCCGAGCTTGAACCAGGTGGTCCTAAGTGTCCAGGCTACCCAGTGGGGTGTCTAGCGTAGTGACCACGAGCTGGAACTGGATGTTTTCACGTGTCACGGCCACCTGGAGGGGTATTCAACATGGTTCCCCGAACTGGACCCACCTGTTTTTACGGCGGTGGGCCACCCACGGGGGGGTATCCAACATGTGGTCGACCGAGAGCCCCCCCCCCCCCCCCCGCGTGAGGATCCACAAGAGCCAGACAAGAGCAAGACATCGAGACCAGATGTGTAGACACAGTCTCTTCGGTTGGTTATTTTCCAGATTTCCCCCTTGGGGTATCTAACATATCGGCCCCGAGCTGGAACCAAGTGTTCCCGTATCCAGGCCAACCAGGAAAAGTATCTTAACATTGTGGCCGCGAGCTGGAACCAGGTCTTTTCACATGTTCAGGCCACCCAAAGGGGTAGCTAACACGGTGGTCCCGAGCTGAAACCACATGCGTTCACCTGTCCAAGAAGGGGGGATATATACACTTGTGATCGTCTAGGCGCTCCCAGCGTGGGGGCCCACAAGAGCCAGATAGATACAATGAATCTACCCCAGATGTGTAAGAACCTGACACAATTTCTTCGGTTGGTGACTTTCCAAGCTTCCCATTGAAGTATCTAACATTGTGGCCCCGAGCTGGACGCATGTGTGTTCAGTGTCCAGGCCACCCAGAGTTGGAACAGCGGTGGCGGTCGTCGCCGTCCGCTTTCGTTGTCGTCGTCGGCGGTTCGGCCCGCCCTGTATCGATGCATTTCGCGTCGGCTTTGACTCGCCACTACCATTTCGATATGTTGCGGAACAAAATCCTTTCATTTGGTCTCGACTGCAATCAGCTCTGGGCGAGCAATGCGCTCAGGCAGCTCGAGCGTGAGGCCCAGCTTAGTTCTCAGGCTTCGGGTGCCAGGGAAGATCTGATCCGCGACGCAACAGAACACATAAGTATTTAGGGTCCCCCCCCTTACGGTTCGTCAGGCTTCCGAACTGAATTGGATCTTGAACTCGAGCTTGTCGAGCGTCCCGCGCGTTTCGATTGCAGCCACATCTGGATATTGCGTTCAGGCAGCTCGAGCTCAAGATACAGATCAGTTCGATCGGGATTATGACGCCTGACGCCGCTGACGATCTGATCCACAATGCAACAGAGCACAGCACTTGCACGCGGCATGGCGCGTCTCAGTTCGTCGCAAAGAAAAAAAAACACAGCCCCTGGCACTGTACATCACCATCGCTACCTTGAATGTTGCAATTGCCCGTCGCCCAAATTCGGTGTCTTTAACTATTTCCATGCTTCACATTTCTATATCCCTTTCCGGCCTCGTGGGTCGATCATGCTTTCGCACGACCCGATTTTTTCAATTTGGGCCCGGGATCAACCCCCGAATGCAAAACATCTTGAAACTACTGCGGCCCAATTTGTTCGAGCCGCCAGAGATCTGCTTCTCAAGAAGAGAGAGGTCTCCCGCCGAGGCTCTGAGAAATCCCTGGAGGTCATTCGAAGCGTCTGAATTCTTTTGTTGGCCTCCTATGATCCTCGGTGGGACCAAAAGATTCATCTGCGGATGCTTACGCGAAGACAGCGGAAGATGCTACTGCGTATGCTCCTGCGGTGATTCAGATGGACGGCGCGATGCCGCTCGCGGCCGCTGCAAATTTTCGGATCTTAGCCAGCATGCGAAACCTGTTCGATCACCACCCCCGCCACCCACACTAGAGGGAGGCACGTCTACCTGCATCGGGCGAGGCGGCAAAAGGGTAAAATTGTTAGCTTGTGTTCGGGACTCCGGCTAGGAACATCCCAGGACGCCTCCAGGACGCGAAAAGGAGAAAAGAGGAGAAGGGGTGAAACCATCAAGGGCACAGCTAGACTACCAACCAGTGCAACGCGGGCAGAGACGCACCACAGCGTGCTATCGGTGGTGGTGATGTCAGGTCGGGCATGTCCCCCTACAGGCGGATTGTGGACGACATATAAAAAATGCTCCAACAAATATTCAACAGTGGTCAAAAAAATACTCGAACAATTGTCCCTTGACTATTTTTGACTATTCCTCCTGTAGAGGGACGTGCCCGACTTAATGGTGATGGACGCCGAGCGTGGGCACGGGTCGCGAGGGGTCGGCCACGTCCCCTCGCGGCACTCCGCGCCACGCACGCCGAGGTCTCGAGCGGGAGGTGCCCATGGTGGTGCTCTGCCTCGCGTGCGGGGCCACGGCGGCCCCGCGGCCCGAGGGCTTCCCCCGAGACAGCCGGCCGCTGCCGTCGGCGACGGCCCAGCGCATGCTGGCCCGCCTCGACCGCGGCCGCACGCCCTCCGCCGCGGAGGCCGGCGCCGTGGCCGTGGAGCGACCGAGGCCCTGGCGGCCCGGCCGCCCGCCGCTGCGGCCGCTGGCCGCCGTCGTGCTTCTCGCCTCGCTCGTGCAGCTCTGCTTCCACTGCACGGTCGGGGACCTGGCGCCCCAGGCGGTGTCCAGGTCCCGGTGGCCCGCCGCGGCGTGCGCGAAGGCGGCCGAACGCCCCGCCTTCAGGCGGTGCGCATCTGAATATCGTTTAACCGATCCCCATCCCCAGCGGCGTGGCCTGGGCCCCACTGGTCGATTGATCCCCCAGATGGGGATATAGGTCGTTCCCTTCGGGTTTCGACGGGTGTATCTCTAACTTGGGTGGCAATGTGGCGAGGGTCTCGAAGGGGATGGGGATGGGGATGGGGATTGGTTAAACGATACCGAGCATCCTCATTCTCCCTGGCCACGCCTACAGCCATCGTGCTGCCATAGGGAGCGCTGAAGAGGGAGAGCGAAAAGGGGCGCACCCGGCCACTGCGAGCCCCGGCGGCCACAAGAAGCTTCCCTGGGCGACCCGGAAGCCAGCGACCCTCCTGAGCCCAAAGGGGGTGTCATTCCAACGTCCCGAAGGTACCCTGGAGGACATCAGCACGTGCACTGCAATCCTCCTCCTCCTCCTCCTCCTCCGCCTGCTGCTCTTCCTGCTCCTCCT
>CAUYUJ010004158.1:187997-219701 GCA_963575745.1 Prorocentrum cordatum | reverse complement strand
GGGAGGGCACCTCCAGTGTGCTTGCCTTTGGCAACTAGCTCCAGCCCAGAGTACATATTCTTTCCAGTGTGCTTGCCTTTGGCAACTAGCTCCAGCCCAGAGTACATATTCTTTCTATCAAAGCCTACTTGACTGTACTTTCTAATGGCTCTTAAGTGGTCCGAGTGGACCTGGGTAATGTTAGGGTACATGTGGCTGATGGCAAGGGCAAGATGCTCCGCTGCCCCTGATGTGGGCGGCAAAGCGGCTCCTGCCTGTCCAGACAGGTGCGCCTTGCAGTCACCAGCTTCGCCCATCACAACTACCGACCAGCCCGTTTGATGCCGAACGGTGGGACCTTGATTATAGCAGGACCCGTCCACAAAAGCCTCGCCAGACATGGCCTCTTTAAGCGGGGCCCCGTCTTTGGACCAGAACTCAAAAGCAAAGCCGACCCCCGAGGGCCTTATAAACACGGGGTCGGGAGGTATGGGAAACCATGGGCTAAGAGTGGGGCTTCACTGGGGTACCCTCGAAGATATTCTAGATCGGGGGCCTCTAAGGTGCCACTTCTGATGTCATCGACGAGCTGGCAGTTGAAACGGTGCTGCATGGCATCTGTCGGGTGTCCGCACTCGCATACCTGGTCGATCTCATAACCTGCTGCAGCCGAGCGGGACCTGGTCCAGAGACATTGGGTAAGGTAGGCCAGGAGGCAGCCCCTCTGAGGTTCGGGTCGTTCAGCACAGCTTTTGCGGCCGAGCGATCCAGACGGTCCTGAGGGTGTCCCATTTTGGCTGCTGCTTTACTCGAGCTGCGCCTTCCAGGCGTCCTCCAAGTGGTACTTGAGGAGGGCTGGCGGGGCCACAGTGAGCTGGGGGATGAGGCCTTGGCTCGTCTCTATCTCGAACGGTTTGAGGAGCTTCCAACCTATCCTCTTGAGGCCCAGCAGGGCGGCCCCCATGGGCCCTCGGCGTGCACTCCAGCTTTTTGGGGGGTTATCCAAGATTCGGTTCACCTTCTGATTCAAAGCACCGTGATCATACTTGAGCAAGCCAGGTTGGGCCGAGATCCTCCATGCCAAAAGACTGTCGTATATGATGGGCCCCGAGGCGGTCTTCCAGGAGGGGTCTCCAAGCAGGCGCAGGCTCAGGACTCGGGATCCGGCAGGGCTTCTGGGGCCAACCGGGCCGAGGTAGAAGTTCTGGCTCTGGGCGAGTTCTGAATCGGTCAGGTCTACCACCTCGCCCCCGCAATGGTTGGCCTGGTCGAGGCCTGTTTTGTACAACTTCCGCATGTCGGCACCGGCCTTTTTGATTGCATGGAGCCTGCGCCTGCGGTGCTTCATCTTCTTGAAACGGAGGCGCAGAACAGCGCGGCCACGGCCGCTGCGGACACGACCTCCAGCCGTGTAGTCTATACCGACGTTGGCGGCGGCGTCGACCCGCTCCAAAGCCTGGGGCCCTGCTAGTGAGCCGAGGGCCTTGACCAGGGGCTCACGAACCTTTACGGAGGAGGCTAAGATGGCTGACTTACGGAGGGCAATGTTGATGTCTAAGTCCTCCTCTATGGTGTCCTTCATACTGTTTGAGGCTCCTGCAAGGGTCTTGGTCAGTGTCTTAGGCCACTTATCTTCGGCCTGTAGGGAGATGTCATCAATAAACATGTGGAGGCTAGTATCTATGTTGTCCTGGACCCAGACATCGAGCGGCACAATGCAATACATCTGTATAACGTAAGTGGCGAAGCTGCAGCCTGCGGGTACTCCATACTGCGGGCTGCCAACGAAGACTGCTTGCGACCTGTTGGCAACACGACGGGGCGATCCATACTGGATGGCCATCAAGACCGCCACAGCTTGATTGAAACCGGTGCCGACCGGTCTGGAAAACCATGTCCCGATTGATGTGTTCGTAGTAGTTTGAGAGGTCCCAGAGCACCGCAGCTGCGAGCCTGGAAACGCCTTCATAATGGGCCGATTCCGCCTCGAGGGCCTGCAAGAAAACGGTCTCCAAGATTCCTCGTCCTCCTTGATGGGCCAGATGAGGCTTCTTGTTTTGAAACTCCCATCGTCGAGCTACTGGCTGCCTTATCTTGGCCCAGAGTCTCCAGATCGAACTCATCAATCCTATCCCTCGGTAGCTTGTCTTTGGAGTCCTCCTGCTGCTTATGCTTGGGGATGAGCATGGTGACGGTCGCGCGCACCTGAGAGGACAAGAGGCCGACCGCCTCGAAAGCGCGCATGAAGCGGGCCAAGAGCTCGAGCTCGCTGTCACCTAAGAGCGCAAAGTGCCTGGGATGGAAGCCGTCGTAGGTGGAGGCCGCGTTATGGCTGAATCGCTTGAGCTGCTGCTCTTATCACGTCAACTGTGATGGGTTCCAGCTCGGCTAGGGCTTCAGGGCTAGGTCTGCGATGTTTATGTTTCTGCTCTTGCGGGGTAGTCTCCCAGATATCCGAAAGACGTTCGGCTTCAGCTTTAAGTAAGTCATGCGGCCTTCCTGACCACCTTCCGATCGAGGCTTCCCAGACTTGCTGAGGCTTCCAATTGCTGAAAACTTTGGTCCATCTATGGCCCCATCCCACTCCGTGCTGCATATTTGTCTTGACCCATTCGGCCCAGTTTTTCTCGTCGGTCGATCGGTCGCGCTGCATTTCTCGTTCGATGGCTTTATCGGTGTCGACGAAGAGCTTATCGAACAATTCCTTCGCTATTGCGGCATTTAGAGCGTCGCTACGAATGTCGACTAGGGCCGTTTGTAGGGCAGCTTGAACTGTTTGAAGAAGGGCTCCTAACTCATCAACTTCACCAAATAAGGCCGGGGCCGAACCTAGGTCCTCCAAGACAACTTGAAAATCATATTTTAGATCGCATGCTTGGTCTAAGGCACGCCGTGCGTCAGTAATCTTATTCTACAGCCAGCGGAGGGGTCCTGCAAGAGAGCGCCAGCTGCGGCGGTGAGCGCGTTCCGCTGCACATGCGGGAACCCATCGGAGCTGAGGTCCTTGACCTCGTAAGCGCTGGCTGCGAAGAGGCGTGTCAGTGACCTTGCTCAAAAAACTCGTTAAATCGCTGGCCAGCATCTCGTAGGTCCGGTCCATGGCCCCGTGCAAGGCCCCGTGGTCTGACTTCTGTCCCAAGAAGGCTTCCATTTGGTCCAGGGCCGCTCCGGTTCGGGTCCAGGGAGTTGTTTGCGCTATGGGTCCCGCGGGCAACTTCGTTGGGATCTTCTGAGGCTTTACCAGGACGGGCACCAGGAAGGGCTCATCTATGGCGAGGTCGAAGTACACGGGCCCGTGGGGGCTCAGGGGGCACTCCTTTAGGACCTTGGGCTTACTCACGTAGTCCTGGAAACAATCGGAGACGAGGAAGAAATCTATCAGGCTCTTGGTCTTTTTAGTGCAGGGTGTGGGGGTGTCTGAAGAGAGGGCCTGCACTCCTGCTTTCGGGCAGAAGTTACTCTTGGTGAGCTTGGCAGGCGAGAGGTTAAAGTCAGCCGCAACTATCAGGCCCACGCGATGCATCTGGCCGAGCTGCGCGAGGCTGGCGAGGAGGTTGAGGTTAAACTCGTTCAGCCCAACCTTGTCGGCAAGGTAGGCTGAGGCTAGAATGAATGGAGCGCGTCCTGGCACCTCCAGAGCTACAGCGGTAACTCTTCCCTTTGGCGTATTGGCAGGGTAGTCGACTTTTGTGACCCCGAAGTCGTACCCGTCTCTCACGAGGATGGCTGTGCCCTGCGCTACTGCCCCACAGTCGCTCAGACCCCAGCCGTGATACTTGCATTCCATCCACGCTTGCTACACCACTGAGTAGCATCCAAGACTTGATTTTCAAGAAGCCTGGCCTCCTGAACACACAAAACGTGGATGGACTTGGCGTCTTCGGACTCGACGAAAGTCTTGACGCTTCCCCGACAGCTTCCATTGAAACTCATGATGCGGAGGTTACCCCCCGGACTTACGGGCGGCCCCCGAGCCCTCAATCCTGGAGCGGAGCCTCCTCTGGGCATCCTCAGCTGATGGCCCCAGAGCCCCAGGAGCCCCGATCTGCGAGACCGCCGAGAGGGCCTGAACAGCCCGTTTGGAGGCCCCTTCCTCCTTCTCCTTCGCGTCGGAGAGCTCCATGTCGTCAGCGGCGGAGCCTGCAGGAAGGCCATCTCCACTGGGAGCTGCGACTGCGGCTGCACCTTCAGGGGCTGGTGGGTGACCAGCTGCTGGTTCAGCTGCTGGTGCTGGTGGTACTTGTCCTTCCCGCGGTTGCTCGTCAGCTGCTGGTTGTGCCGACGCCTGGACCATCCGATTGTACTCGGCGTCGAGCTCCGTAGCCATGGCGTTGACCTTCTGCTTGAAGTCGGGGCTGATCTCCGCGCCAGGCGGGAGCTTCGCCTGGATGTAGTCCTCGAGCGTGTCTGAAGATGCCCCATGTGCTGCACCATCTGCACTTCCAGCCTGTTGGGCCGCTGCCTTCGCTGCGACCTTGAGCTGGCTCTCGAGCTGCTGGCATTCCTTGTAGATATCATTGCGCTCATTCGCGGCCGTCTGGTACTTCTCGGTGAGCTTCTCAATCTCCTCAAGGTACCAGGCCACGTCCTTCTGCTTGCCCTCCAGGCGCTTGCGCTGCACTGAGAGCTGGTCCGACAAGCTCTGCGTCTGCTGGTCGGGCGACTTGTTTGCCAAGGCGGCGGCCTTGGCTGCTTGTAGTTCTTCTGCTGCTTGAAGGTAATGTTGTCCTCCAACTCCTTCCACCTTGCGCCAGAAGTTGACGGCGGCCACACAGACCTCGATGGGGTCGGTGGTGTCACACTCTGGCTGCTGCTCTGATGCATCATCATCGAACTGGACTCGACGAGACCACCGGTTGCCGCGCGAGCTTGAGCGGGGCGGCTTGGGGGGCTGGGCGGTCTGCTTGTTCGTACTGTTGGCCGACTCCGTGAAGGGCTTCCCGCATTTACCACAATGACGGTGTCCCAAATCCGTCCAGGACCATCCCCCACATGATGGCGCTGAACAGACCATGTAGCACCTCGGAGTCTTGGCCGAACCTCTCGGGCGCGAGGGGCGACGCGCTGAGTCACCTGGCGCCATGGCTGCGCCGCACACAGCAGAACAGCGGCCAGCAGCAGGAGCTGGACGCCTCGGCGATGGCGGCAGCGGCCGAGGAGGCAGAGGGGGCGCGGCTGCGGGGCGCCCGTGCTGGCCGAGGCAGCCAGGCCTAGGGAAGGGGCTGCCCTTCCACCTCGGCCTCGAGCCTCTGGAGTCGGGACCCACGGGAGGTAAGCTCCGTGAGACTTGAGCCAAAATGGCTACGGGAGGGAGGGAGGAGGAGGAGGAGGAGGAGGAGGAGGAAGAGGAGGAAGAGGAGGAGGAGGAGGAGGAGGAGGAGGAGGGAGGAGGAGGGAGGAGGAGGAGGAGGAGGAGGAGGAGTAGGAGGGAGAGGGAGGAGGAGGAGAAAGGGAACCCTGTGGACCACTCCTCCCTGGGATCTGCACGGGCGGGGGCGCGAGGCGAGAGAGAGCCTCTGCCACGCCACTCCCCTCGCCCCCCTCCCCTCTATCCTTCGTGGGCCTTGGAATCGACAGGGCAAGAACCTGCTTGAAGGGGCACTGGGACACACAAATAAATACACACAAATATAACAAGATTCTGCATATCTTCCCATATTTTCTTGACTTTTTTTGTCTTCTCCCCCACTTCCAATATGTTCCCGCATTTTCCTGGGGATCGACGATCATTTGTGTCTGTCTGTGTTTCCCCTCCTGACTGTTACACTTGACAGATTCCGTTTTGAAAGCATCATTCCTCCGGTCCTGGCGACGTTCGTTCCAGGTTCCGTCGCCGTCTTTGGGGCTCCGGTTCCGGTTCGGGCCCGAGTTGCAGAGGAGCTCCTGTGGCACAGCCTCCGGTGGCAAGCTCCTGTTGCAGGCCTCCTGCTCCAGACACGAGCGCTCGAAACAGGGGGGACAAAAACTGCCCTGGCGCCCGAGGGGCCCGCTGAGCCCTCCCCCCCCCGTCCCCCCCTCCCGCCCCCCTGCCCCCCCCCCCCCCCCCCCCCCCCCTCTCCTCCCACTCCGCCCCCCATTTTTCCCGCACGTTGCCTCATTTTCCACTCTGCCCCCCTCTTCCCCCCCTCTGCCCCCCTCTTTTCCACTCTGGCACTTTGCCCCACTCTGCCCCCCTCTCCTCCCCCCCTCTGCCCCCCCTTTTTCCCCCTTCCCCCACTGTCTCAACCTCGGCCCAGCCCCTCCTGCTGCCTCCCTCATGCCCTCCGTGCCGGGCCCCAGGGGAGCTCCCAAAGAGAAGCGTCGGGAGATCTCTGAGTTCACCCTTCTTGCCCCCTTGTTCCGCTACGTAGTAATCACAGGATCCCCTTCTTCCGCAAGATCGCCCGAGCACCACTTCTGTATGGGATGTTGGAGGGGATGCGCGAAGCGTCAAGAATTCAACACTCTGATGATACGGTCGTTGGAGGAAATCCACCCCACATCCTGACCCCTCCTCCTCCTCCTCCTCCTCCTCCTCCTTCGACTCCTCGCCCTAACCCCGTGACAATAAACGCGAAAATATGCGTTGCTCTCGTGGTATATAAAACGGACACCGATATGATGTCAGATCCTGCGCAGGCAAAATAAGCGCCTACTAAAAGCGAGCCAACGAATAGGTGCCTGCCTGGCGAAATATCAAATAGGAGGTGCGAGCGACTTGGCCATCTCGGCTCTAGGAATATCTCAGTATTCCCGCGCAGATATTCGTGGTTCCCGCCTCGCTCAAAACACCTGATGCAAGATTGCGACCCGAACTCCTGACCAGAGCCTTGGGTTACACATGCTTCCGTGTCCGTGCAGAGGGCCGCGCGGGGAGACAGAGAGAGAGAGAGACAGCTCTGATGCTAGACGTGCCAGCTACAGACAAAAGGAGTTGAGGAACTCGTCGGCGGAGAGGATGCCCTCGCAGGAGCACGTCAGGAGGTAGTGTGATTCTTCGTCAGGCAGGCATGGCTCGTGCACAATAACTGGCCGTTGACGTAAGACCTGTGCCACGCAACACGCGCGCACACACACAGCATTGGTTACACTTCATTGCGCCCGTCTCTACTCTGGAGTAGATACATCTACAATCCGGAATCTTGCCGCAAGAAATAATTGGACGCATGCTTTTGTTGAGCGAGCTTTCAGGGTCCTCGCGTGGCCCGAGAGCTTCTGCGTGCCCCCTGGGTCTAAGGGGGGGGAACCATCAGCTCAAGTGGTCCAGCTGCTGGCTGGCCGATTTCTTGTCTGATGTGCCTACTGTGCTTCTGAGCCGAGCCCCACGGATGACTATAACTGGACAGGGAGCAGGAGAACCTGCAAACGAAACAGCAGCCACACATCTCAAGATGCAGGCGCCCCTGAAAGAGCCAGGGGCCCACAGCGTGCGACCTGCAGTACACGAGCCCTCCCCACCCCGATACCTTAGGAGGCAACTGATAGAAATAATGAAGTCCCATTTGGGGGCTGCTACGCCGGGGTTGGCCACGGATTCAACGGGATCAGGCTGGATGAAGCGGGACTCGACTGGAATGAGCAGGACTAAGCCTGGTTTGGGACCAGGGCAAAGTCAGAATTTGATCTCCCAGGAGTTGTATCCGAAGATGCGAAGCGTCGATCGGGAGGCATTCCAGGTCGGGGTGGAGCAACTGAGGCCCGAAGGGCACACAACGTGGCCGATGCATCGCCGGTGCGAGGCCTGAGAGGCTTGAGCACCAGATCGCGCCCATCGTCGGCGCTTCGGCGAGGCAGTTTGGTGGCGCGCACAAGTGGGTAGGGGGATGGGGGGAAGGCTTCTTAGAAGGAAGCTGGTTCTTAGAAGGCGCCAGCCTTACATCTATAGGCAATAGGCACCTCCTAATAAGCCTTCCCACCTTGCCCCGCCCCCTCTGCGTGTGGCTGAGAGGAGGAGGAGTGGAGTGGAGTGGGGAGGAGTGGAGTGGAATGGAGTGGAGTGGTCCCTGTTGAATAACAACAAACTCGTCGAGGAGATTCGAGTGGCGAGCCGGTTGCTCGGCTCGACTCAAGGCTTTTGGTTGGGCCTTCCCCCTGCGATCCTGACGAGCCATTGCCTCCCCTGTTCAGTCAGCTAAAACTTGAGCGGAACTATAGTCGGACGAGAACATAATTGCAACATTTAGCAAGATGAGCATCGTTGATCCGATCCCCCACCAGCGTGGGCTGGGCCCCACTGGCCGATTTACCCTCCCTGGATGGGGATATCGGCTGCTCTCTCCGGGTCTCGAGGGGCATATCCCCAACTGGGGTGGTGAGACGGTGGGACTCGAGATGTGGATGGGGATGGGGATAGGGATCGGACAGATATCAGCTCGATTCTCTAGACTGGAGCTTCCAATGCGTCTGCTGCTGTCGATACATCAAACCTCTACGTCTGCTCTGGATTTTGAGATTTTCTCGATGTGCCCAGCGTGCACAAACATACGTCGGCTCCTGGAAGTGAATGAACATTCACGTTGCGGCTCCTCGCCATCGCTCGGACGTCCATTCCCTGTGTTCTTTTCGGTTTCGTGCGTGGTCTTTTCGCCAAATGATCAAGGATGCTCCTCGATGGTCCTCGCCGAAGGAAAAATGCACACGTCCGAGCGATGCCAAGGCTCTGAAACTTCCGCCGCGGATTCTGCAATGAATAAAACGGTGCTGCCAAGAACCGGCCGCCACGGCGGCCCCGCGGCCCGAGCGTGGCCGAACGGTGGCGAGGCGGATGCAGCCGCGGCGGCGAGGAAGCCTCCGGGAGACCCAACAGGAAAGGGGCCGGACTTATATCCATATCCAGAGCGTCGTGGACTTTTTGGGGAAGAGGTGCCGCAACGCCGAGGCGCACTGGACATGGATAAAATCAAGCCTCTTGGGGCCAGATGTTTATCCATATCCAGTGCGTCTACGGTTTCTGGGGAGGAGAGCCCAAGAATCCAAGACGCACTGGATGTGGATAGAACTACTGCCCGCAAACAACAAAGGGGCCGGACAAGAGGCCAGGGAGGGCCGCTCCGTGGGCTGGACGGGCCCCCCTCCGACGCCAGAGGCCCGCACCTCCCTCGTCGGATGCAAGACGACAGTTGGGAGCACAGTGCGGGGGAGAGAAAGCACTAACATATCACCCTCCTCCACCTCCTCCTGCCCCTCTTTCTCCTCCCCCTCCATCTCCTCCCCCTGCTCGTCCTCCTCTCCATCCTCCTCCTCCTCGTCCTCCTCTCCTCCTCCTCCTCCATCCTCCTCCTCGTCCTCTTCTTTCTCCTCCTCCTCCTCCTCCTTCTCCTCCTCCTCCTCCTCGTCCTCTTCTTTCTCCTCCTCCTCATTTTTCTCCTCCTTCTCCTACTCCTCCTCCACATCCTCCTCCTCCTCTTCCACTTCCACCTCCTTCTCCTCCTCATCCTCCTTTTCCTTCTCCCGAAGGTGGGGTTTGGCACCTGTTCCCATAGTGACAGCGCCACACATTCCCCAGTACACACCGTCAGAGTCGATTCACTTTTTCCCGTAGAATGAAGGCCAGGGGTGCCAGTGACCTGCCATTGCGGCCCGCTTGCGTGCGGCGTGTATCGCTCACTCCTCCTCCTCCTCCTGCTCCTCCTCCTCCTGCTTGTCGTTGTCCTCCTCCTCGTCGTTTTCCTCCTCCTCCTCGTCCTCCTCCCCCTCCCCTCTCCTTCTCCTCCTCCTCCTCCTCCTCCTCCTCCTCCTCCTCCTCCTCCTCCCCCACAGCCCGCCCCACAGCCCGCCCCATGTCCGAAGCTTGTGGCAGGGTCATCAGCTCGTCATTTACGTTGTCGTCGTGGTCGTAGTCGTCGTCCTTCTTGGTCCGCGGCGCCGGCCGCAAGGCGTGGGGTGACGGTTGAGAAACTCATTTCTGAATCTTCGGCTTCCGCTTCGATTCGGCTCCGTGTGGCCCGTGGACTGTCCAGGCGCCCCGAGGATGGCGGGAGGGAGCGATGAAAACGTGGTTTCAGGGCCCGCGGCCGGTGTTTCCAGTCAACATCCTGGGCGTCGCCCTTGTGAACACGAACCCGGCAATGTCTTACTTCTCATCCTGCATTCGGGCATCCAGGAACTATATCATAGATCCTTGTTGCCTTAAGCTTATGTTTATACTATGGGATATGTTACTGTTGTGATCTATCGGGTATAGAGTATGGCTTATAGATCTTCCCTGTCTAGCCCAGAGATTCGGCGTGTATGTTGTTTTCTAGTTGATATATATATATATATATATGGAAATTAAATTATAGAAGCGTATGACTATGTATATACTATTCGTGCATATATATATATATACACATACATACCATTACCTTAGGAGACCCGCGAGGATGTATTGGATCCGGCCCAGCGTCAGGGGCGACGCCACAGGCGCCGCCAGGGGGGGGCAGCGGAGCTTCCAACGTGCATGCGTTTGCAAATTATTCTCCTTCGACGTCCTCGTCCTCGCCGTCGGCCGACCTGTCTCGCGGTGCCCAAGGGCCGGCTTGCCGAGGGGCAAGTGCCGTGACCAGAGAGCGCGGCGTAAGTGTCGGTGGCCTCCGCGGCTCGTCGCGTCGCCGTCGCCAGGCGTCGTCGAGGGATCCGATGCCTTCCTTATTGTCAATGCGGGTTCCCCAGAACGACCCTTTCCCCGAGGCCCCGTGTCCCACCCTGCTAGAGACCGTTTTCTTTACTCGGCGATAGCCCGGCTTATCCCCCGGGGGGGGGAGGAGGAGGGGGCCGGCCGATAACCTTCCCCTCGCGCTGTGGGCAGCCCTGCAGTATGCCCGCGCCCCCCCCTCCCGCGGACCTGCACAATAGGCAAGGTTAGATTATCCTGGGGAGGGGGGGGGGGTCAAGCCCGACAACCCGGGTGATCGCCCGACCCCCGGAAAAAACCATTCTCCAAGGTTCTGTGTCCCACCCTGCTGCTTCTTCAGAGCTCGGCGGTCGCCGGAAGTGCGTGCGAGTTGCGTGGCAGAACGACCGCCACGGGCGCCTGCAGCCTCCTCCCCGAGATCGGCGTGCGGGCAATACTCCTGTCCATGTGCACTGCGAGATGGAGTTTCAGGTTCCCTTCCCCAGAAACCAGAGGCGCGCTGGATATGGATGAATTTGCCCCAGGCTCGATCTCTGTCCATATCCAGTGCGCCTCGGCCTTGCGGCGCTCCTTCCCAAGAAATCCAAGACGCACTGGATCTGGATACGAACCTTGCCCGCACACGGGTCGATGGTGCTCGGGCCTGCTGTTTCGGGCTGCGCGCGTGGGCTGCGGTTGGCCGTCCGTCGGACTCAGATCCGGAAGGCCCATCACCGGGAATCACATCCGGGGGCCTACGTCGGACACACACACACTTTTTGTTGATCTGCGAGGCGAGAGCGGACCTCTTCTGCGGAAAGCTAGGCGGGCTACGCACAGCTTTCATTCGGGAGACAGGGCACAGGAAGGCGGAGCCTCGACGCCGGATACACGCCCGGGCGGCCAACCGCTGGAATGACATCCGGGGGCCCAGCCCCATCATGTGAGCAGGGACCGACCGTCCCGGCAGTCCTATGGTCCTACCACGAAATGTTCTTAGAAGCCAAAAATGTTCGAAAAACAAAACATTGTGCTTAGAACATAAGCCCGATGTGATAAACCAAGACAGACTCCGCCAGAAATGTTCTAAGAACATTTCGCGGAAACTACAAAAGGTTCTCAGAACATTCTTTGGTAGGGCTATAGGCGAGCCAAAACGCTTCGCCACTGCTTGAATCATGTGTATCCAGCTTCCCGGCACTATTTGACTGTGCGGGGCCCGGCCAGGGCCTCGGGCGGCCACGAGCGTCCAACTTCCTGCCGCTGCAGAGCTTTTCCGGGCGAGGGCACGTGGCTCCAACTGCGACCCAAACCTCCTCGTGCCGTGAGGAATGGAAATGCCACGACGGCAGAAAATCGGCCGTTATCGGCGCTTGGCGGCCCTCAACGGGCCCCGTCCGCGTCGACGGCAGAGGCGCGACGCTGGATGAGAAGCCCGTTCTAGGGTAATGCTCCAGGCCCCTCCATAGAGGCCCACGCTGTGGACAAAAGCGCGACGCTGTGTCTCAAAGCTTCAAAATGTTCAAGGCATGGCTACGACGACGACGACGACGACGACGACGACGACGACGACGACCTGCGACCGAACACGACCGACGATAAACAGCACCGACCACGACGGCGGCGACGACGACGACGACTTACGACCCATCTCTACCGACGAACGGTCGACCAAAAACAACCGACCGACGGCCGACCGACGACGCCGACCCGAACCCGGGCCTGGGATCCAGGCATCTCTCCGAAATGCATCCACCCCACATTGCACAATGAACCCTTCCACAACCCACCTGTGGCTACACTGGCTGGTAACGGAAATAGCCCTGCAACCCAAAAATGTGCATCTCTCGGGATGGTAACTTTTATTTCCGTCGGCTTCCAGCGGCGGCGCCGCCCTCGTTTGGCTCCCGCCGCCTATCGCTGGCTTCCTGCCGTCCCGAAGCTTTCCAGCAGTTCCTTCCGAAGCTTCTTCGACGACCTTCCACAGCTCCTTCCAAAGGGTGTTGGAAAGTTTCTGGCGCCCCGCCGTCTTGGTTTTGGACTCCACAAATTACTTAAGCCGGTTTCCAGCGGTGGCGCCGCCCCGGGATGGGGCCCCAAGAAAGGCGAAGAGGGAAAGCACAAATCGAACATCCCATTTGTCCGCCCCAAGAGGCACCGCAAAGGCCCCAAGAAACCTCCAAGCCGTCCAAACGAGGCCCCCAATAAGCCCCAAGAAACCCCAAGCGGCCCAAAAGAGGCCCACGGTAAGCCCCAAGAGGCCCGCACGAGGCCCCCAAGAGGCCCAAGAGAGGCCCCAAAGCTGCCCCAACAACTTCTAAAACAAACCCAAAAGGTTCCGCCTAGAATCCCCACATAGTGCCCCAAAAACCATGCCGCCTCAATCGTGGACTTCGCGCCACTTCTGAAGGTGGGCGGACTGGCGCAAGCCTCTGGAATCCACGTCCGGAAGTGACGTGCTGAGCGTTTTCTGCGGAGGCGATCGTGCAGCTTATCCGATGTATCCAATGATTACCAAAGCGCCACAGATTGTATGTCTTTGCAATATTACGTCTCCCCCCCTGACCCCCCCTGGGGTCGCGCCACAGCGCCGTACCAAAGGTGGCGGCCGTCCTTCTGGGGCCTCAAACCTACAAAAACCTACGGGAAATCCGCACATTCTGCCTCTTGGGCTTCTTGGGACTCCAAGACGGCCTCAAGATGGCCCCAAAATGGCCCCAAGACGGTTCAAGATGGCCCCAAGAGGGCTCTCCGAAGGGGCCAGACGGCGCAAGAACGCCCCAAGCCGGCGCAAGGCGTCAACAAGAAGCCCCAAGAGGCCCCAAAGCGGCCCCAATGACGCTCCAAGCAGCCCCCACGAGGCTTTCAAGAGGCTCCCAAGAGCCCCCCATGAGGCCGCCCAAAAGCCCTGGGGATTGCAGGACGGATCGGCACGCACGCGCGGCAGCCGAGCAGGTCATGCCAACCAGCGCCCACACCTTCCACATTTGAGCACTTTTCCACAGCGGCGATTACCAGTCTGGATCGGCCGCGCGGCGCCAAATCTGCCTGCCAGCAGGCGGGGCAGAGCAAGTATGCTTTGTCACGCTGGGAGCTCTGAGCCGCTTCTCGCATAAACACTACCGAGCATCGCGTCCTTTCAAGCCCCGGCACAAAGGCCCATAACGGCCCAAGCAGCCTCCAAAAGAAGGCCTCCATGACGGCCCTAAGACAGCCCAACTCATGAGGGCCCCAAGAAAACTCGAAAACGGCCGCGAGAGGCCCCCAGACCGGCCTCCGAATGGGCCACACGCCGCAAGAGCGCCCCAAGACGGCCCAAGACGCCCCCAAGAGACCCCAAGAGGCCCCAAAGAAGCCCAGTGCAGAAGAGGCCCCAAGAAGCCCCCAAGACACCTCCAAGAGTTGTTTCCCATATCCTAAGATGGGGTTCTTGTTATTCCCCATATCCTAAGATGGGGTTCTTGTTATTACTTGGACGCCTCCTACTCCCTCTTCCTCCTCCTCTTTCCTCCTCCCCTCCTGTCGGAGTTACTCATACTCAGACTTGTTCATACCCAGACTTGCTCATACACAGACTTACTCATACTCAGATACTCTCATACTCAGATCTACTCATACTCAGACCTACTCTTACTCAGACATACTCATACTCAGACTTACTCATACTCAGACATACTCATACTCAGGCATATTCATACTCAGACCTACTCATACTCAGACTTACTCATACTCAAACATTCTCATACCCAGACGTACTCATACCCAGACTTTCTCACACTCAGACATATCCATACTCAGACATACTCATACTCAGACTTACTCATACCCAGGCGTACTCATACTCAGACTTACTCATAGTCTGAGACTTATTCAACACACAGCAGATTCTGAGGATGTCTCAGGCGGGGCGCTGGTTTCAGCACCCCTAAGGGGAGCCGCCAGGGGTGGTTGCACAGGCTCGTTCGCGGCCATTTTGTGGGGATGTCTCAGGCGGTTTGCTTGTTTCTGGGCCCAACATCCTTCGCTTGGAGAGCAGATTGTGAGGATGTCTCAGGCGGGGCGCTGGTTTCAGCACCCCTAAGGGGAGCCGCCAGGGGTGGTTGCACGGGCTCGTTCGCGGCCATTTTGTGGGGATGTCTCAGGCGGTTTGCTTGTTTCTGGGCCCAACATCCTTCGTTGGAAGCAGATTGTGAGGATGTCTCAGGCGGGGCGCTGGTTTGGGCACCCCTAAGGGGAGCCGCCAGGGGTGGTTGCACGGGCTCGTTCGCTTTTTGGAGGTCTCAAGCGGTTTGCTTGTTTCTGGGCCCAACATCCTTCGCTTGGAGAGCAGATTGTGAGGATGTCTCAGGCGGGGCGCTGGTTTCAGCACCCCTAAGGGGAGCCGCCAGGGGTGGTTGCACGGGCTCGTTCGCGGCCATTTTGTGGGGATGTCTCAGGCGGTTTGCTTGTTTCTGGGCCCAACATCCTTCGCTTGGAGAGCAGATTGTGAGGATGTCTCAGGCGGGGCGCTGGTTTCAGCACCCCTAAGGGGAGCCGCCAGGGGTGGTTGCACGGGCTCGTTCGCGGCCATTTTGTGGGGATGTCTCAGGCGGTTTGCTTGTTTCTGGGCCCAACATCCTTCGCTTGGAGAGCAGATTGTGAGGATGTCTCAGGCGGGGCGCTGGTTTCAGCACCCCTAAGGGGAGCCGCCAGGGGTGGTTGCACGGGCTCGTTCGCGGCCATTTTGTGGGGATGTCTCAGGCGGTTTGCTTGTTTCTGGGCCCAACATCCTTCGCTTGGAGAGCAGATTGTGAGGATGTCTCAGGCGGGGCGCTGGTTTCAGCACCCCTAAGGGGAGCCGCCAGGGGTGGTTGCACGGGCTCGTTCGCGGCCATTTTGTGGGGATGTCTCCGGCGGTTTGCTTGTTTCTGGGCCCAACATCCTTCGCTTGGAGAGCAGATTGTGAGGATGTCTCAGGCGGGGCGCTGGTTTCAGCACCCCTAAGGGGAGCCGCCAGGGGTGGTTGCACGGGCTCGTTCGCGGCCATATTGTGGGGATGTCTCAAGCGGTTTGCTTGTTTCTCGTGGCACTATCCTCCAACATGACATGCATTTATGGACTTGTGTGGCTAAACGCTGGTCTTACATATCCCACTGCCAACTATCCTACAACATATGCGCATGTGGGAAGCTCCAAAGCTACCACGGGCTGAAAAGGGGAAGGCCTGGCAGCTGAGGAGGGGGGATGAAGTGGAAGAGGCTCGCATTCAACCGTACTCAAAGCTCACTCTGACTCATACGCAATCACTCGCATTAGGGGTCACTCGTCTTCGCCGGCCCTGTCGCCCACGTGGACGCGCTATTGTAGTCGACCGCTCATGAACAGACGCTCGCCACGGCATGACATAAAACATGAGATGCACATATGGGAAGCTCCACGCAGTGAGTAATTACTTGGGCGCCTCCTGCTCCCTCTCCCTCCTCCTCTTTCCTCCTCCCCTCCTCCTCTTTCCTCATACCCAGACCTACTCATACTCAGACTTACTCATACTCAGACTTACTCATACTCAGACCTACTCATACTCAGACTTACTCACACTCAGACATACTCATACACAGACTTACTCATACACAGACTTACTCACACCCAGACGTACCCATACACAGACTTACTCATACCAACACTTACTCATACACAGTATTACTCATACTCAGACTTACTCATACCCAGATTGTGAGGATGTCTCAGGCGGGGCGCTGGTTTCAGCACCCCTAAGGGGAGCCGCCAGGGGTGGCTGCACGGGCTCGTTCGCGGCCATGTTGTGGGGATGTCTCAGGCGGTTTGCTTGTTTCTGGGCCCAACATCCTTCGCTTGGATAGCATTGGATAGCAGATTGCGAGGATGTCTCAGGCGGGGCGCTGGTTCCAGCACCCCTAAGGGGAGCCGCCAGGGGTGGTTGCACGGGTTCGTTCGCGGCCATTTTGTGGGGATGTCTCAAGCGGTTTGCTTGTTTCTGGGCCCAACATCCTTCGCTTCGATAACAGATTGTGAGGATGTCTCAGGCGGGGCGCTGGTTTCAGCACCCCTAAAAGGAGCCGCCAGGGGTGGTTGCACGGGCTCGTTCGCGGCCATTTTGTGGGGATGTCTCAAGCGGTTTGCTTGTTTCCGGGCCCAACATCCTTCGCTTGGAGAGCAGATTGTGAGGATGTCTCAGGCGGGGCGCTGGTTCCAGCACCCCTAAGGGGAGCCGCTAGGGGTGGTTGCACGGGCTCGTTCGCGGCCATTTTGTAGGGGATATCTTCGGCGGTTTGCTTGTTTTTGGGCCCAACATTCTTCGCTCTTACATATCCCACTGCCAACTATCCTACAACATATGCACATGTGGGAAGCTCCAAAGCTACCACGGGCTGAAAAGGGGAAGGCCTGGCAGCTGAGGAGGGGGGATGAAGAGGAAGAGGCTCGCATTCAACCATACTCAAAGCTCACTCTGACTCATACGCAATCACTCGCATTAGGGGCCACTCGTCTTCGTCGGCCCTGTCGCCCACGTGGACGCGCTATTGTAGTCGACCGCTCATGAACAGACGCTTACCACGGCATGACATTACTCATTGCGTGGAGCTCCCCATGTGTGCATCTCATGTGTTATGTCATGCCGTGTCATGTTGGAGGATAGTGCCACGGTGAGCATTTCCAACGATCCCCGCACACGACCACCGCACCCCCCTCGCAGTCACCCCCTATGAATACATATATATATATATATGTATATATATATATATATATATATATATATAGATGTCCTGGACTTCGGAACAAACGTTCTGCTCGCGTCAAGGACCTTCGAGCAAAGCGCCCTCCTCCTCCTCCTCCTCCTGTTCCTCCGCCCCCTCCCTTCTCCTGCTCCTGCTCCTCCTCCTCATCCTCCTGCTCCCCCTCCCCCTCCGCACCCCCATGCCCTTCCTCACGATCCCCCTCTTCCTCCTCCTCCTCCTCCTCCTGTTCCTCCTCCTCATCCTCGTTCCTGTCACTTCCCTCCCTGATGAACCCAGAAACAAGCGAACCGCCTGAGACATCCCCACAATATGGCCGCGAACGTGCCCGTGCAACCACCCCAGGCGGCTCCCCATAGGGGTGCTGCAACCAGCGCTCCGCTTGAGACATCGCCACAATCTGCTCTCCAAGCGAAGGATGCTGAACCCAGAAACAAGCAAACCGCCTGAGACATCCCCACAACATGGCCGCGAACGAGCCCGTGCAGCCACCCCTGGCGGCTCCCCTTAGGGGTGCTGAAACCAGCGCCCCGCCTGAGACATCCTCACAGTCTGCTCCCTAAGCGAAGGATGTTGAGCCCGGAAACAGGCAAACCGCCGGAGACATCCCCACAAAATGGCCGCGAACGAGCCCGTGCAACCACCCCTGGGTGCTCACCTGAGGGGTGCTGAAACCAGCGCCCCGCCTGAGACATCGTCACAATCTGCTCTCCAAGCGAAGGATGTTGGGCCCAGAAACAAGCAAACCGCCTGAGACATCCCCACAAAATGGCCGCGAACGAGCCCGTGCAACCACTTCTGGCGGCTCCCCTTAGGGGTGCTGAAACCAGCGCCCCGCGTGAGACATCCTCACAGTTTGCTCTCCAAGCGAAGGGTGTTGGGCCCAGAAACAAGCAAACCGCCTGAGACATCCCCGCCTGGCGGCTCCCATTAGGGGTGCTGAAACCAGCGCCCCGCGTGAGACATCCTCACAATCTGCTCTCCAAGCGAAGGATGTTGGGCCCAGAAACAAGCAAACCGGCTGAGACATCCCCACAAAATGGCCGCGAACGAGCCCGTGCAACCACCCCTGGCGGCTCCCCTTAGGGGTGCTGAAACCAGCGCCCCGCGTGAGACATCCTCACAGTTTGCTCTCCAAGCGAAGGATGTTGGGCCCAGAAATTATTCACTGCGTGGAGCTCCCCATATGTGCATCTACTCGCATGGACCTGTCCGCCGTGAATGTTTAGGCGCAAGAGCTTTCGAAGATTAACGGGCTTCAGTTGTGACGGTCTGGACATCAATCTAACTGCGAATGAATTGGAGTGTGAATGAGCCTCAGTAGTACGAGCGCGTCTCTGTGCATGAGCCTGGGGCCTCCTGGGGCCTCCTGAAACCTACTGGGGTTTCCTAGGGTCTCCAGGAGCCTCTTGGGACCTCCTGGGACCTCCTAGGAAGGTTTCGTGCCCCAGGGGAGGCGCAATCTATAGCAACAGACGTACATAAAACATTGCGGATTAGAGCCGCAGGAGAAGGGCAATATATAGGAACACGCGTAACACACCAAGGACTCGTGCCTCAGGAGAGGCCCAATACATAGGAACATGCGTAAAACATTTAGGATTGTGTACACAGGAGAAGGACCATCTATAGAAACATACGTAGAACATCAAAGAATCGTGCTCCAGGTGAGGCCCAATCGATAGGAGCATACGTAAAACACATAAGATTGGAGCCGCCCCTGTTGCCTTCTGAGGCCTCCTGCTCCTGGGGCCTCTCGGGGCCTCCTGTTGCCTTCCGAGGCCTCCTGGCGCTTCCTGTTGCCTCCTGGGGCCTCCTGTGGTTTCCTGAAGCCTTCTGGAGCTTCCTGGGGCCTCCTGGACGTTCTTGGGACATCCTGTAGCCTCTTGAGTCTTTCTATGGCCTCCCGATGCCTCCTGGGACCTCATGTGGTCTCCTGGAGCCTCCTGGAGCCTGTTGGGGCCTCCTGTGGCATCCTGACAAGAACCTGCGCCCACGAGCCTGGCCACCAAAACTAGCAAACCGATCGAGACATCCTCAAAATCTGGCCCACCTGGGGGGTGAAAGTGAGCGCCCCGCTCGAGACATCCTCCAAATCTGCGCCGAAAGCGAAGGATGTTGGGCCCAGAAACAAGCAAACCGCCTGAGACATCCCCACAAAATGGCCGCGAACGAGCCCGTGCAACCACCCCTGGCGGCTCCCCTTAGGGGTGCTGAAATGAGCGCCTCGCTCGAGACATCCTCCAAATCTGTTCCGAAAGCGAAGGATGTTGGGCACAGAAACAGGCAAACCGCCTGAGACATCCCCACAAAATGGCCGCGAACGAGCCCGTGCAACCACCCCTGGCGGCTCCCCTTAGGGGTGCTGAAATGAGCGCCTCGCTCGAAACATCCTCCAAATCTGCTCCGAAAGCGAAGGATGTTGGGCACAGAAACAGGCAAACCGCCTGAGACATCCCCACAAAATGGCCGCGAACGAGCCCGTGCAACCACCCCTGGCGGCTCCCCTTAGGGGTGCTGAAATGAGCGCCTCGCTCGAGACATCCTCCAAATCTGCTCCGAAAGCGAAGGATGTTGGGCACAGAAACAGGCAAACCGCCTGAGACATCCCCACAAAATGGCCGCGAACGAGCCCGTGCAACCACCCCTGGCGGCTCCCCTTAGGGGTGCTGAAATGAGCGCCTCGCTCGAGACATCCTCCAAATCTGCTCCGAAAGCGAAGGATGTTGGGCACAGAAACAGGCAAACCGCCTGAGACATCCCCACAAAATGGCCGCGAACGAGCCCGTGCAACCACCCCTGGCGGCTCCCCTTAGGGGTGCTGAGTATGAGTAAGTCTGTGTATGAGTAAGTCTGTGTATGTGTACGTCTGGGTATGACTAATACTGTGTAGGAGTAAGTCTGTGTATGAGTAAGTCTGTTTATGAATATGTCTGAGTGTGAGTAAGTCTGAGTATGAGTAGGTCTGAGTATGAGTAAGTCTGAGTATGAGTAAGTCTGTGTATGAGCAAGTCTGAGTATGTCCGACAGGAGGGGAGGAGAAAAGAGGAGGAGGAAGGAGGAGGAGTAGGAGGCGTCCACGTAATAAGTACTCACTGCGTGGAGCTCCCCATATGCGCATCTACTCGCATGGACCTGTCCGCCGTGAAGGTCTAGGCGCAAGAGCTTTCGAATATTAACGGGTTTCAGTTGTGACGGTCTGGACATCAATCTAACTGCGAATGAATTGGAGTGTGAGAGAGCCTCAGTAGTACGAGCGCGTCTCTGTGCATGAGCCCGGGGCCTCCTGGGGCCTCCTGAAACCTACTGGGGCTTCCTAGGGTCTCCAGGAGCCTCTTGGGACCTCCTGGGGCCTCCTAGGAAGGTTTCGTGCCCCAGGAGAGGCGCAATCTATAGCAACAGACGTACATAAAACATTGCGGATTAGAGCCACAGGAGAAGGGCAATCTATAGGAACACGCGTAACACACCAAGGACTCGTGCCCCAGGAGAGGCCCAATACATAGGAACATGAGTAAAACATTTAGGATTGTGTACACAGGAGAAGGACCATCTATAGAAACATACGTAGAACATCAAAGAATCGTGCTCCAGGTGAGGCCCAATCGATAGGAGCATACGTAAAACACATGGGATTGGAGCCACTCCTGTTGCCTTCTGAGGCCTCCTGCTCCTGGGGCCTCTCGGGGCCTCCTGTTGCCTTCCGAGGCCTCCTGGCGCTTCCTGTTGCCTCCTGGGGCCTCCTGTGGTTTCCCGAGGCCTTCTGGAGCTTCCTGGGGCCTCCTGGAGCCTCTTGGGACATCCTGTGGCCTCTTGAGTCTTTCTGTGGCCTCCTGATGCCTCCTGGGACCTCATGTGGTCTCCTGGGGCCTCCTGGAGCCTGTTGGAGCCTCCTGTGGCATCCTGAGAAGAATCTGCGCCCACGAGCCTGGCCACCAAAACAAGCAAACCGATCGAGACATCCTCAAAATCTGGCCCACCTGGGGGGTGAAAATGAGCGCCTCGCTCGAGACATCCTCCAAATCTGCTCCGAAAGCGAAGGATGTTGGGCCCAGAAACAAGCAAACCGCCTGAGACATCCCCACAAAATGGCCGCGAACGAGCCCGTGCAACCACCCCTGGCGGCTCCCCTTAGGGGTGCTGAAATGAGCGCCTCGCTCGAGACATCCTCCAAATCTGCTCCGAAAGCGAAGGATGTTGGGCACAGAAACAGGCAAACCGCCTGAGACATCCCCACAAAATGGCCGCGAACGAGCCCGTGCAACCACCCCTGGCGGCTCCCCTTAGGGGTGCTGAAATGAGCGCCTCGCTCGAGACATCCTCCAAATCTGCTCCGAAAGCGAAGGATGTTGGGCCCAGAAACAGGCAAACCGCCTGAGACATCCCCACAAAATGGCCGCGAACGAGCCCGTGCAACCACCCCTGGCGGCTCCCCTTAGGGGTGCTGAGTATGAGTAAGTCTGTGTATGAGTAAGTCTGTGTATGAGTAAGTCTGGGTATGAGTAGGTCTGTGTATGAGAAAGTATGTGCATGTGTACGTCTGGGTATGAGTAAGTCTGAGTATGCCTAATACTGTGTATGAGTAAGTCTGGGTATGAGTGAGTCTGTGTATGAGTACGGCTGGGTGTGAGTAAGTCTGTGTATGAGTAAGTATGTGTATGAGTATGTCTGAGTGTGAGTAAGTCGGAGTATGAGTAGGTCTGAGTATGCGTAAGTCTGAGTATGAGTAAGTCTGTGTATGAGAAAGTCTGAGTATGAGTAAGTCCGACAGGAGGGGGGGAGGAAAGAGGAGGAGGAAGGAGGAGGAGTAGGAGGCGTCCAAATAATAACAAGAACCCCATCTTAGGATATGGGGAACAAGAACCCCATCTTAGGATATGGGGAACAAGCAAACCGCCTGAGACATCCCCACAAAATGGCCGCGAACGGGCCCGTGCAACCACCCCTGGCGGCTCCCCTTAGGGGTGCTAAAACCAGCGCCCCGCGTGAGACGAGTCACAATCTGCTCTCCAAGCGAAGGATGTTGGGCCCAGAAACAAGCAAACCGCCTGAGCCATCCCCACAAAATGGCCGCGAACGAGCCCGTGCAACCACCCCTGGCGGCTCCCCTTAGGGGTGCTGAAACCAGCGCCCCGCTTGAGACATCCTCCAAATCTGATGTGTGTTGAGTAATTCTGAGTATGAGCAGGTCTGAGTATGAGTATGCCTGAGTATGAGTCAGTCTGTGTATGAGTAAGTCTGTGTATGAGTAAGTCTGGGTATGAGTAGGTCTGTGTATGAGAAAGTATGTGCATGTGTACGTCTGGGTATGAGTAAGTCTGAGTATGAGTAATACTGTGTATGAGTAAGTCTGGGTATGAGTGAGTCTGTGTATGAGTACGGCTGGGTGTGAGTAAGTCTGTGTATGAGTAAGTCTGTGTATGAGTATGTCTGAGTGTGAGTAAGTCTGAGTATGAGTAGTTCTGAGTATGAGTAAGTCTGAGTATGAATAAGTCTGTGTATGAGTAAGTCTGAGTATGAGCAAGTCTGAGTATGAGTAAGTCCGACAGGAGGGGAGGAGGAAAGAGGAGGAGGAAGGAGGAGAGGGAGTAGGAGGCGTCCAAGTAATAACAAGAACCCCATCTTAGGATTTGGGGAATAAAACATGAGATGCACATATGGGGAGCTCCACGCAGTGAGTAATTTGGCCCCGCGCCTAGCCCTCCAAATTGACACGTTAGGCAAAGAAGGCAGCGCTGACAGCGGCGGGAGATGTCAGTGCGCACAAAAGCTCTGTCAGAGTCGTCGTCGGGAGGTCTCTGACCGATGGCTGGGAAGAGTGGCTGCGAGCCGTCCTCCTCGCGCAGATAGGCGGCAACAGCAAACGGCTGCTGCGCCTCCGAGCTCGCCGCTGTGCTAGCCTGGGCAGGCACAGGGTCGCCAGCGGACGAATATGTGTTGAAGCGAGGAATCAGGGAGCCGACATCGACCGAAACTCGAAGATTGTGTCTGTTGTAGTGAGGGTGACGTCCCTGACAGAGCGCGTTCCAGCCCCTGCAATGCGCACTTGAGGCTGGCGGGCGGCAAGGGGGACGCAAAACCTTGATCGCTCTCCGTTGGAATGGCACTTGCACCGAGTGCAAATGAATAGTGCAGACCCATCGCTGCAATCAAAGGCAATGGTGCGGTGATTCAAGGCGCCCTGCGAGGCAGCGCGCAAAATCGACTGCCCTGAACGCTCCGAAGTCGGGGGCCGCTCCGCGTGAGAACCTCTCAGGCAGACAGCAAACCACCAAATGCCTCCCCAATGCTGTGGGGGGGGGGGGGGGCAAGCGGCCGAAGGAATGAGCACAACCGTGCCAACCTCCGACAAATCAATGGCAGGCAATAGGTGCAAGACGTGCGCCTCCAGCCGAATCGTGGCTCGAGCAAATTTCACCCGCTCGTTGGCCCTGGCCAGGGCCACGCACTCCGCAGGAAGCTGCCTGCCCTGGAGGTGCAACTGGGCAACGGCCCCAGCATGGGCCTTTTAGCACGAGAGCTGTTCCACCTTAGATCTGCAAGCCTGTCGGACAACATTCAGACAATCGGAATAGGCACGAAACTCAGCAGATGCCAACACGGCAGCCCACGTGAAACATCCAAACTCAGCAGACTGCGCCGTCTGTGGGCAAGGAGCCCAAATGGGGGCACCGAATTCGCACGCAGAATCACCGAAACTGTCAACTTGAATAACGCTGCACGCAGCTCCGGAAAGCTCCCTAACAGGATGACGCAAACAGCTACCGACCATGAACAGCGAGCCTCAAACCTCGGTGCCTGGGACATGACCGTCAGGGTGGAGGGAGTCCCGGTGGTGGCGCACAAGAATTGGACCAATATCGAAGTCCGTGCAGGGCCTGGGGTAGCTGTCGGCGGGGTGGCGAGAAGCCCCAGTAGAGAACGCGAGCGCCTCCGACGGGTCCGTGCCAACCTGAGCAGACAACGCGGCAGGCGCAACAGCAGGATTGACCAGCTCAGCTCGAAGAGACGCCACAGGCTCATGAGAACACTCCCACAAGCGGTGGAAGACTGGTCGAAGGCTCCACAAAACGGGCACTTTCCGTCAACCAAATACCCCTTGCCCTGAGCCTTCTGGCCCGTGATGAAGGCCTCAGTGGCGAAGGCTCGAATGCGTGCCTTCTGCAGCGCGGAATATTGTGTTGCGGAGCGAAGCCTCGCGCACAATGCCGTGGCAAAGTCTGGGAAGGATGCCGCACTTCTCCCCGGACTCTCGTTCGAGCATGCGGAAATACCCATCTCCCACGAGAATCTTGACGAGGCCAGGAGACAACAGGCCAAGAGGCAGCACGTAGCCTCTGTCGTTCCGAACGGTCATGATATTGCCCACCTGCCAACCGAGCCTAAATAGGCTCATCCCGGAAGCGGAAACATGACCCGAGACAAACCTCCAGGAACAAGACAGTTTCGAGCAGACGGCACCCCGGGACCGACAGAGGGCCTTGAGCGACAGGTGCGATCGGAGCCGTCGCCGCGCGCCAGCAAGGAATCGCAATCGAGCAGCGCAGCCGTCGCTAAGCAACGCAGCTGCGAAGTCGGCCTGACCGAATAAAAAAACGACCTCCTGAGGCGGAGGAGTTCCGCATCACTGGTGCCCGCGATTTCGGAGCCGCACGTGGCCCCAGCCAAAGGGCCCGCCTAAAAAAACCCGAAGGACCTGGGCCAGCGGCAACGTCTTGTTCTGCCCCATCGAGCCATTTGGAGGCTCGACAAGACTTGGCAAAACGCGCATTCAGCTTGGAGCATGCGCCGCCGACTCCGAGGGCGCGGCCAGCGGTGTAGCCCGCGCCGAAGTTGACGGCACTAGAGAGAAGCCGCCCCCCACAATCCAAGAATTGACTGGCCACCTCCTCCCCGATCGCCTTGTTGGACGCCACAGTGGCCGTCGTGTCCAGTGCAAGAGAGCCGCCGAAAGAAAACCCCACCGCTTTCTGGGGCGCTTCGGCCCCATCGGACCAAAGTCTTGGCGACGAGAGAGGGAACGTCCGTAACCGAAAGACCCTGATCATCGATGCACGCGCCCAGGTCGAGATGAGGGAGGGGAGGGGTCAGGCCATGGCCGCCCTGACTAAAACATCTCCGATGAACGCAGTGGCCATGGAGCAGCCCGCAACCACTACATCGGCTCAGTGGCACGGGCCGCACAGCCCGCCCCAGAGGCTCCAGCAACGACCGCACCTGCAAGCGCAAAGGCACACTCTAGCAATCGCAGCGGGGGGGCCGTGTTTCCTGCATCGCTCATCAAGCGCGCTCGGCGAGATGCGCTCGTAGAATTTGCGCAGGTCAAAGAAAACGCGGCATGGGGCTTGACCAGACATAGTGCCTCCTTCAGACCTCGCAGCTCGTCGCCAAACCACATCCGCCGCCCCCCGAAACTGTCCAGCGGCCCAGTGCCTCCCGGGGTGATTCTGCTCCCAGTCCAGGGAAGGAGGACGGCGGCTGCGCCCCCAAACCCTGCGCCAGGAGCAGAACGCCACCCCAGTCAGCCTGCAGCCGCCGGTCGGTTTCGGGAGGAGGGCCAGCAAGACAGCCGAGATCTGAGGAGGAAGGCGCTCCAGGGCTTCAACGAGCGAGAAGATCGCACCCGAGCAGTCGAGAGCCTGGTCAGACAGAAACGAAGAATGCCTGCAATGGAAGCCGTCGGCCGAGACCGCTGAGGCCTCCTTGTACGACTTCGGAATCGACCGGATTTCATCCGCGTTCGAACGCGGCAGAGGAGCAGACAGCTGGCCGTCTGGCACAGCGCCCTCTCCACTGCACCAGACGCCGGAGAAAGACCTTCGGCCTTGAGAAGGGAAAAGGGATCGCTCACGACGCGCCCCTCACGCGACAAGGCGGTGGACGGAACCCAAGGGGTGGGGTCTTTGAAGGTAGCATGGGCCCTTTTGCTACCCTTGTCGAGACCTCGGTGCAACCGCGCCATCCAATCCGCCCTGGAGCGAGCCTGGAACTTGACCATGGCGGCCTGGACGGCCTCGTGCACCTGAGCATATAACGCGCCGAGGGGCTCTGCGTCCCCGCTGCAAATTGAGCGGGGGACCGCCTGAGCGACCGACTCGAACAGCGTGAGGTACTCTTCTCGATGGCTGGCTACGCCTACAGGCGGGTGCTGCAAAACCGACCCGAGCCAAAAGGTCGAGGAGGAGTTGGCGCCCGTGCGCCTGCAATGGATGCACGACCGAAGCTGAATGTGCAGCCACTTGATGGCCCTGTGCTCAGGATGGCGCGGCTGCCCGTCTTTCCCAAGGATCGATCTCCAGATGAGTTGAGGGCCTCGGCCCCTGGATCTAAGCATTGCTGGCTGTCCCCCGACTATGGGAATCGAGTCTCTTTCAACACGATCGGGCCACTCTCTGCAACCCGGACCGAGCAACCTGTGGGCTCCCCAAATAATCCCCGTCTTCAGTAAACCTGAAGGCAGAATCCGTCAACGCTTGTACACCATCCCAACAACCTCATTCAGGGCGGGGGCCGCAAACAGGGATGCAAGGAAGCAGAGGAGGCCGCCGAACCGATATGGCCTGCAAGACCGCCAGCTGGGGGTGGAAAGCCACCTCGACAGGGCAATGAGGGGAGAGCTCCGAATCCAACAGCGCATCGATAGCTCGGTCCCCTTTGCTCAGACCAGCGGGAAAGTGCGTTCACGTACTGGGTGAGATCAAGCTGCTCTGCACACGCGAAATGAAGGCAGGCGCCTCGCGCTCGCCTGGAAACTTGTTAACATCTGCTCCGACAAGCCACGGGAAGCTGCGCGAGGAAAGCTGCTCCCCAAGACGTCCCAGCATTCCCAGGTTGTTGTCGCTCAGCCCCTCGGAGTGCACAAGATACACCGAGACCACCAGGAAAAGGGGGGGGGGCAGGGTATGGACCTCGCTGCAGAAGCAGCGTCCAGGAGCAGAAACACCATCAGGGAGATCCATGAGACCGATCCAGCACCTCACGAACATGTCGTCGGCAAGAGTCACATTGGCAGGGGCCCAGAGCGAACGCCACCCTCTGCGGATGCACCAGCTGCTGGCCTGGTCGATGTCGTCCTTAGCAGCCAACCGATGCTCTTGAGCGAGGACGATGTGTGTGCGGAGGAGGCTTCTAACAGACCCTTGAGAGTGCCCCATGAGTTGGCGTTGACGGTGTGAACCTTGAGGGCCACCTGATTGAAGTCCTGAGAAGGAGGGGCCCGTCGGGGGGCAGGGAAGGGTCCGCGCCCTCCTGCGAGAAAACAGAGCAACAACGAAAGAGGGGAAAGCCAGAAAAAAATGAAATGCCCCCAGGTAGAGCGTCATCTAGAGCGCCCTTAGACCCTCCAGCGCTCTGGGCCGAAGTCGCTGAGCACGACTCCGCCTGTCTAGGCGCTTCTGAATGTTGCCACACCTGTAAACCAGCAGGAAGAGCGATCTGCAACCGCTCCTTGACACCTCCAAGAGGCCACAAAGAAGCTTCCAAAAGAGCTCGCAACGACTGGACTGTACGTGCTCCGGACGTGCACCCCGCGAAGCGAGGGATCCACGTCCGGAAGTGACGTGCTGAGCGGCAGCATTTTCTGCGGAAGCGATGATGCAACGTGTCCTTTGTATCCAATATTTGTATAATTTCTATATCTTGAATGTGCTATATTATTATATATTCCCCCATTGCCCCCGCTTGAAGTCGCGCCATTCCAGGGTGCCACATATGACGGCCACCATCTTGGGCTCTCTCAAAGCTTGTAAAACAAAAAACCAAGAAATTCACGATTTGGGCGTCTGGGGGGCCAATTAAAATGGCCACGGGCATTCGGGGCCTGCCAAGCTGGCCCTGCCCCTCCAACACTGATGAGCCCCTCAAGACGGCCACGGGACCCCCAAGGTCGCCCGCACCAGCGCCCCCCAAAACCAAAAAGAACATTGTTTTCCCGGCGGTTGCTGACGTATTCACGCGTTCTCGCCTGCTTCGACTTTCAAGACCTCACGACGGCCAAAGCAGCGACCAAAATTGCCCCAAGAAAACCCGATAACCCCCGGAACGGCGCCCGAAACAGCCCCAGAAGGACCAAAAAGTATCCCCAAGATGGTTCAGCAGGCCCCCAAAACGGCCCAAGAGGACCCCGAGAACGCCCCAAGGCGGCCGCGAGAAGCCCCCAAGACGGCGTCCAGAGGGGCCAGACGGCCTCCAAACCCGCCAAGAAGGCCCCCAAGCGGACCGGCATAGCCCCACGAGGCCCCGAAGAGTCCGAAATCCCTCCCAGAGGTCAAGAGATTCGCTGCAGCGCCCGAAAACGCCCGTGCGCATCGCAAGGAAAGCTTCACCAAACGGCTCCGCAAGCTGGTCGTCCGTGCGCGTGCGACGCTTGTACGCGCGGTCCTCCGACAAAACGTTGAGATGCTGCACGTAGATCGAGATCCTGCACCTAGCTCGACGCGCGCGACGAAATCCAACGCACCTCTTCTTCTGAGGTCGTTTGCTTCGCTGCATAACTGGGCACGGGGTGGTCCCCAAGACGGCTCTCCAAGGATCCATGCGCCCCTGGCGCGCCCGAAGACGCCCTGGGGCGCTCCCGAAAGGCAGCCAAGTCTCATGAAATCGACGCCCACAAACAAAAAGGCGAACATCTTCCAAAACGCCCAAACGCCCGCGGTCTCCGCAATCCGCACCAAGCTTATAGGAGGCGCACGATGCCCTTACTGCGCGCGCTCCGACGAATAGGCCATACCAAGCAACGCCCACATTCCACTGTCTTTTTCCGTGCGTTTTTGCGGGGTTGCGGTCTACGGGGGCTTTCGTGCGCTCATTCATGACACGCGCATCGGCCTGGCAGCAGGCGCGCGTGGACTCCGCGGACAACGCGGGCACGGCACGCCGCGAAGTCCCCGATTCAAGACGAGGTCTGGACACAGGCCAGGACGGCGTGAAGGGCGGCGCGGACCAGTGGCCACTCCAGCGGCCACGGGTGAACAAGTCTCTTGAACCCACGTCTGGAGGTGACGTGCTGTGCGGCTGCGTATTCCGCGGATGCTGTGATGCAGCGTATCCCATGATACAAATGATGGCAGAATTGCTACATCGTTCATTATGTTACATTATGATGCCTCCCCCCTAACCCCCCTGTCACCTTCCAAAATGACCCCCCCATCTTCGGCTTTCAAGACCTGTCAAAAACTATGGGAGATCGGCGATTTGGGCTTCTGGGGGGCCCAAGCGAGCCGCAAAATGGCCCGGGGCGGCCCCAGGCCCGGCCAAGCCGGCCCCGACACGGCCTAAGATTGCCCCTCCAAGGCCTCCAGGGACCAAAAACCTTGACCTTGCTTTGTATACAATCAATAGCGTTCTCGCCAGCAAAAACCCACGACGGCCAAAGCAGCGATCAAAACTGACCCAAGAAGGCACAGCCCCCAACGCGGCCAGGGAAGCTCTCAACACGGCCCAAGAGGACCCCGAGAACGCCCCAGCAGGGCAGCCGCGAGTAGCCCCAAAACGGCTTCCGGAGGAGTCGGACGGGCTCCAAACCCGCAAACAACGCCCCCAAACAGACCGACATGGCCCCACGAGGCCCCCGAGTCTGCAAAAGCCCAGAACCCTCACCAGGGCGCCCGAAAACGCTCTTGCGCATCGTACAGAAACTTCATCGAACAGCTCCGCAAGCTGGTCCTCCGTGCATGTGCGACGCTTGTCCGGAAGGGGGGGAAGTATCAATGTCGCGCTGCCGCGGGGTGCTCGAGGGCGCCATCGGCGTGATACTCCCTCAGACGTTGCCCCAAAAGACGACGCATATCGACAGTGACACGCTGGCTGGGCTCCCGCGGCGGCGTGACATTGATATCTTCTCCCTCCGGGCTTGTACAGGCGAGCCGACCAAACGTTGAGATGCTTTACCTGGCTCGACGCTCGCGGCGAGGTCCAACGCACCTCTTCCTCTGAGGTCGTTCGCTTCGCTGCATAGCTGGGCACAGAGTGGTCCCCGAGACGGCTCTCCAAGAATCCATGCGACCCTAGCGCCCCCGAGGACGGCCTGGGGCGCTCCCCAAAGGCAGCCAAGTCTCATGAAGTCGAGGCCCATGAAAAAAAAACGAACATCTTCCAAAACGCCCCAAACGCCCGCAATCTCCGCCATCTGGACGTGCACCCCGCGAAGCGAAGGGAATCACTGGTTGTCCCAAGGTTGTTGTCGGAACTCGGCATTTGCTGCTGCTCGGCGGCCACCCGAAGGCTCAAGGCAGCCCCAGAAGGCCCCCAAACATCGCCCGGATGACCTCCAAGATGGCCCCACGACGGCCCAAGAGGCTTCCAAGACGCACAGTATGGCCTCCCAAACGACTCTGAAACACCCAAAAGAGGATCCCACGGCGGCCCACAAAGGCTCCCTAGACGGCTTCTGACAGGCGAGGCACGCCGTAGGATGGCCACAGAGCCCCCCCCCCCAGGGGGCCTCCAAGATGGCCCTGGAGCGCCCCAACAGGGCCCCAAGTCGGTCCAAAGAGGCCCCCAAGATGGCGCCCGATGGCGTCAGACAGAACAGGGACGTTTTAAGGCGGTCAAAGAGCCTGCCAAGGAGCCTCGAAAGGCCCCCCAAAGGCCCAAGGAGCCCCTACTTGAGGCCTCCGAGATGCCCCCACGAGGCTCCTGAGAGGCACCGAAGGTGCCCCAAGAGGCTCCCAAGAGGCCTCTTCCTCCTCCTCCTTCTCATCCTCCTCGTTCCTCCCTCTCCGCCTCTTCTTTCTCCCCCACGTGTTCCCCGGAGGTGTTCCACAACAGCTGGGTGAACACGTAGTCCGATAGCTTGGCCGAGCTCTGGGCGCAACGTTCGGCCACATAGGCACTTCCAAAAGCGGGGAGCGGCGGTGTTTCGCCGAAGGCGGATTCGCTATCTTTGGATACGTTGGTACTTCTTACATGAAGGGGCCTAGGGACACTCAAGTAACAGACACAAATCCCAGCCCCCCATATTTTCAAAAAAAAAATTGAAATTCACCTTCCCCACAACCTTCGAGAAGTTCAATACTTTCCACGGGTTCGACGATCACTTTCGCATGTGTGATTCCCCTTCGTGATTTCAGCTCGGCGGTAGATGACAGGCTCAGGGGCGCTCATACTGCAAGCCGGCTCTCCTCGTAGTGAAACGGGATGCTTACAGGATAATCGGACCAGAAGAATGGAGGGGAATGCAGCAACATCGTTGATGCGTCCTAGGTCCGCACTAGTGCTTCCGAGGTCCCGAACCCACGAGATCTCAAGAGTCTCTCAAAACTATGATTCGCGATCCTCTGCGTCCAACTCCAACTTCAACTCCAACTCCTCCTCCTCCTTCTCCTCCTCCTCCCAGACCGCCGACGTCGTGATTTTGCACGACGTGGGCACCTAGAGGTCTAGACACCGTCCCCAAGGATT
>CAUYUJ010004158.1:175497-182997 GCA_963575745.1 Prorocentrum cordatum | reverse complement strand
GGAGGAGGAGGAGGAGGAGGAGGAGGGCTTGTGCAAACCCAGAAGTTATCAACGATGTTGGAATAAACCCTCCCTCCAAGCTCCCTTTCGCAGGCCCCTATAACGGTGTTGTCCCATTTCCACTGAAGGAACTGCCTCGTCGGAAGACGACCGTTTGAAAATTCCGAAGCATGCCAAAACACTGTTCTCGGGATTCCAACGCCACGGATCAAACTGACTGTTGCGTCTTAACGAGCCTGAATCGTGCCCAAACCCCATTCCTGGGACTCCAAAGCCGCGAATCAGCGTTCCTGTTTCACCAGCAAAGGCTGGAAGCTTTTTTAAACACCATTTCTAGTACGTTGATCATTGGACTTTGCGGCGCAAAATTGTATAAACGAATGTGCGGTGCGCTAAGGCGCACTCAATCCGCCCTCAATCCGTGACACTCGCTAAACTGAGAACCGCATTTTGACAACCACCCGCCCTGACTCCGTGAAGCTCTGGCAACTTTGTAAAACCGAATGCGCGCGGCGCAAAGGCGAGAACCGCATGTTGAAAAGGGACCGCCTTCAATTCGTGAAATTGTTTGCAAGTTTCTAGAAACGAATGTGCGCGGCGCTAGGGCTGTAGCCACATTTTGAAAACCACACGCCCTCCATCTGTGAAACTGTTGCCAATGTTTGAGTTTCGCTGACATAGATGGTGATGAAGTCTCAAGCGAAACGCCCGGTCCGCCCTAAAAACTGGCCTCGGGGTGCGACAGGGGAAAATTGATACAAGGAAAAAGACAAGGAAGAGGAGGAGGAGGAGGGGGAGGAGGAGGAAGAGGAGGAGGAGGAGGAGGACGGGGATGAGGAAGAGGAACATGAGGAGGAGGAGGAGGAGGAGGAGGAGGAGGAGGAGGGAGAGGAGGAGGATAAGGATGAGGATGAGGAGGACGAGGAAGACGAGGAAGAGGAGAGGGGAGTGGATTGGAGTGGGGTGGAATGTAGTGGAATGGGCCCCGTTGTGCAATCTATGTTGCGCAATACTTGTGGAGCCATTCGTGTGGTGCAACCGACGTGGTGCAGCCCATGTTGTGCAATATCTGGTGTGCAACATTTGTGGTGCAATCGACGTGGAAAAATCAAAGTTGTGCGCAATTTGTGTGGTGCCATCCGTGTGGCGCAAAATACGTGGGGCGATATATGTTGTGTAACCTATGTTGTGTAATGTGTGTGGTGGATTATGTATGGCGCAATCGACGTGGTGAAATGTCCGTGGTGCAACCTATGCTGTGCAGTATTCGTGGGGCAACCTACGTGGTGTAACTTATGTGGTGTAACACACCAGTGATCAACGGGAAGTTGTCCACGCCACTGCTCGCGCAAACATCCCACCTTCACTCGCAACTTGGTTTGCAAACCCCATGCGGCCGCGATGGCGATGAGTTCTTTGCGCAGGCTGGTGCATATCCGCGGCCAGCTACTCCGGCGCGACCGACGCAGCCGCAGCGGCGCTGACCGTTGCGCACATCCCAGCGGGCACTTCAGTGCGAGCTGGCGACTTGGGCGGATGCGGTATCATGACAATGTCGACAACGGTAGACACGGTGATGCTGGTGGCGATGCGGGTGACGATGCTGAGAGCGACGGCGGCACGGCCAGTGACGGCGCAAATGCTGATCGCGCCGACGAAGATGACGGCGTCCTCGCGTCGGCGAAAAAAATTGGAACGAGTTCGACATGCGCGCGCGGCCGACGCGCGAGAGTGGCTCGCATGGTCTTCTGTGACAAGGGTCGTGCCCCCCAACACGCGCACAAGGGCGTGCGAACGATGTCGGCATGCGGCGTCAGAAGCCCGCCCGATTGGCAGTATTCTATGAACATGTTGACTACGGATGGATTGCTTGAGTAGTCACAAGAGCCCGAGCGCACGCTTCTTTTTTTGAAATTGCCAGGTGTTTTATATGATTTTGGGCACTCGGTTTTTAAATCGCAACTGATGCGTTTTTCCCCCCCCTTTTTCACGGGTCTCGGCATGCGCGCGCGACGACGCGCGCGCGCACGTCGTCACATTTGTCGCAACAGATTCTCGCAACGGCACGCGCGCGAGGGCGTTCGAACGATTTCGCCAGGCGCGCGCGAAGTCCGTATGGTAGCATGTTCTGGAAATTTTGAATATCTGGTGGCTTTCTTGAAGAATTCGCAGGAACACGCGCGCAATTTGTTTTGGAAATCCGTGTTGCGAAACCCGTTTTTGAACCGATTTTTCATATTATGAAAACGTTGCTTGAACGTTCGATTTGGAAATCTCTACGAAACCGAAAATTTTCGAATGATTCCGGCATGCTCGGGCGACGACGCGCGCGCGTGCACTTCGTCCGCTTTGTTGCAAAACGTCTGGGAAACCGGATGGTTCAACGAGTGCGCGCGCATTGCATTTTTTGCAGAGAGGATGGCGGACACGGGCCCCCCTGGGACTGTGAAAATTCAAATTTAGGATTGATGGTGGGGCAGATTCGCATGGAAATTGCTGCACGAAGAAGGGATGTGAATATCCCGGGGGGGGGCATTCCCTTTTTAGAACGAAAAACTGACTTTAACAAACGAACTGACACATTCCATCCTCTTGCAAACACCCCACCCACCCAACCACAACTTGATTTGCAAAACCCATGCGGTGGCGATTGCGATGCATGCTTGGCGTTGGCTGGTGCATCTCTGCGGCCGCGCCAGGCCAAGCACGCGCGCGCAACGGCCAGCTACTTTTGGCGCCGGCGCAGAGGCTGATCGCGCCGACGACGATGACGGCGTCCTCGCGTCGGTGATGAAGATTTCGGCACGAGTTCGACATGTGCGCGCGGCCGACGCGCGAGAGTGGCCCGCATGGTATTATTTGACAAGGGTCGCGCCCCCCCCCCAGCGCGCAGAAGAGCGTGCGAACGATGTCGGCACGCGGCGCCAAAAGGCCAGCTTGGCAGACTTTGATGGCAATTTTGCGAAATCGGTTGTTCCCCAAACAAAAAACCGCCAGAGCGACAGCGCATGCGGTTTTGAAATTTGATGTTTCGAAACCTTGTGTTGTTTTATATGTTATTGTTTTTGACACTCGCGCGCGAGGGCTCGCGCGCGAGGGCGTTCGAACGATTTCGGCATGCGCGCGCGCGAAGCCCTCTTGGCAGCATGTTCTGAACAATTCGTTTTCTGAAGAATTCGCGGGAGCGCGCGCGCAAGCGTTTTTTTGAAAACCCGCGTTGCGAATCCACTTGTTGTATTTTTTTCTTGGACACTCGATTTTGAAATCCTTCCGACTACGGGTGTGAGAATGATCCTGGCATGCGCGCGCGACGACGCGCGCCCGTGCACCTCGTACCATCTCTTGCAACAACATTTTTTGAAAACTGGTGATGGTTCATAAACGAACGCGCGCACATGCAATTTTTAAGAGAGAGAAAAAAGCGGGGGGGCAGATACCATCGCCCCGGGGCGGTTGGAATTCATATTTAAGATGGACGGTGGGGCAGAATCATACGTCAAGCGCAATACGAAAAAGGGGGGTTGATAATCTTGGGGGGGGGAGGGCCGAGTCTATTTTCTTGTTACAGCGGAGGATTCGGAAGGAAAATTCACCAATGCTCGCAGTGAGTTGTCAACTCCACTGCTCGCGCAATCATCCAACCCACCCACCCGCAAGTTGGTTTACAGACATCACGCGGTGGCGATTGCGATGCATGCTTGGCGTTGGCGGGTGCATCTCTGCGGCCGCGCTAGCCCGCGCATGCTCGTGCGCGCAGCGGCCAGCTAATGCGGCACGACCGACGCGGCCGCTGGGTACATCCCAGCGGGCACTCCGGTGCGAGTCGGTGACTTGGGTGGGCGTGGTATCATGGCGACCCCGACGACGGTAAACACGATGACGAAAGCAGGCGGCGATGAAGACGGCAAGGCCCATGACGGCGCCGATGTTGATCACGCCCATCGGTAACGATGGCGATGTCCTCGCATCGGTGATGAAGGTTTTGGAACGAGTTCGACATGCGCGCGAAGCCGACGCGCGCGAGTCGCCCGCGTGGTATTATTGGACACGGATCGTGACCCCCCCACGCACGCGCGCAAGGGCGTTCGGATGAGGTCGACATGCGGCGCGAGGGGCACGTTTGGCAGACTGTCGTGGCAATGTTGGGAAACCGATGGTTTTCGGAAAAAGCCTCATGAGTGCGAGGCCAATTTTTTTACACACCACCACCGCCCACAACAGTAAGTTACCGCAAAAAGGGTTAGGGGCAGGGTCATGCCAGACGACGCTGCGACGCCACGGCGAAAAGGAGCGTGGCGCAGCTCGCAGGCGCCGTGGCATGGGGAGTTTCTGAAGCAGAAACAGCACTTCTTGGTGGCGGTGTATAAGAATCGCTCCTCCTGGTAACCAAAATTTAAAAGACCACCACCGCGCGTGCTTTGATGAATGCTGTTTCGGTCCTTAAGAGAGAGGGGCGGCCAGGTTGCCGTTGGCGGCGGGAGGGGGGCTACGGGCTATTCACCCGAGCAAAACTGCACGAAATCGCATCGTAGATTATTCTCGATCTTGGTGGTGGTAGTCATATACATTGCTCGGAATGAGCGCATGCCCAGGGTTGCTTGGGAAGTGATATCACAACCAAGTGTTTCAAACATGTGTTCGGGTGGCTTCGTTTTGAAATCCTCACGGGAACTACAAGTTTGCTTTGCAAGGTTTCGGCATGCGCGCGCGACGACGCGCGCGCGTGCGCACGTCGTCTCATTTTTGCAGGAGGGGTCTCGAAAACGGATGATGTCGATAAAGGAGCGCGCGTGCGTTTGTTGCAGAGGATGAAAAGGGGGATGGGATGATCTGAATTCGCATTTTGGATGGACGATGGGGCAACTACATCTGTAAATTGCAATACGAAAGAGGGGGCCAACTACATCCGGCAGCGGGGCGGCGACGGCGACCATGGAGCCGCCAGACCGCCACCCAGGCCCAGACAACGGGCGGCGACGAAGCGGCGGGGGCGGCGACGGCAACCACGGAGCCGCGAGACCACCACCCAAGTTCAGACGACGGGCGGCGACGAGGCAGCGACGGGGCGGCGACGGGGCGGCGACGGCGTCCACGGAGCCGCCAAACCGTCAGCCAAGCCCAGACGACGGGCGGCGACAGGGCGGCGACGGGGCAGCGACGGCGGCCGCGGAGCCGCCAGATCGCCAGACGGGCCCAAAAGACGGGCGGCGATGAGGCGGCGCCGGGGTGGCAACGGCGACCACGCAGCCGCCGGACCGCCAGACGTGTCCAGTTCGTGATGGCTAACAGAAGAAGAGAGACCTCAGGTGCAAGCAAGCATCGATAGGGAAAAAATGTTGCATCCTGATGTTCGAACCCTGGACCTTGGGGTCCTTCTCCCTCCTCTCTGCCCTCTTCCCCCCTGCAGGGCCTGGAAGCCAGCGAGGCCTGGCGGGGCCAGGAAGTTCGGGCGCACTGGCTGCTGCTGCTGCTGCTGCTGCTGCTGCTGGTGCAAGCCCGGGTGCTGCTGCTGCGGCTTCGGCGGCTGCGCCTGCAAGTGGCAGGGCTGCGCCGCAGCCGTTGCCGCCGTCGTCGTCCTCGTCGACGTCGTTGCCGTCGTAGTCGTTGCCGTCCCCGGTGTCGTACCGACAAGATGTTCAAAATGCTCTGGATCATCGTCGTCCTCTCGACGCCTGGCGACAGGCATTTCTGAACCGACAGGCCTGTTCAAAGCCAAGCCAAAGCGGAGGCGCCATCCCAGACGCGAGACTGGCAGCACGAATCCTGCGCAGGCTCGCACACCACGTTTCACTTCACACAACCTGCTGCTGAGGGTTGCGTGGCGGCGTCGTTCTCGTCGTCCTGATCGCCGCCCTAAGCGTCATCATGATCGTCGTCCTCGGCAACGTCGTCCTCGTCCTCCTCAGCATCGTCCTCGTCATCAACATCGCCATCGACATCAATGCCTTGAATCCTCCCCGCCTGAACCTCCCGGCCCTTCTCCGCCTGGCCTCCCGCCTGTGTTGTGTTTTACGCATACATCAGGCGATGCCTTTTATAACTCCTCTCCCTCCTGCGCAGCCCCTGCAGGAGAGACATCTGTGGCGATCATCCACTGGCATCTACATGTTCCCCTGCTTTGTCCATATAATTTTCCTGAATCCCCTCCTCCGCCAACCCCTACTCCTCCGCCACCTCTAAATCCTCCTCCTTATTCGTATCATCCCATTCGTCCTTATATTGCTGCTCCTCCTACCCCTTCGTGTCCTCCTCTTCTTTGGCATCCTCCCTCGCCTCCTCCCCTGCCTCCACCTACATCTCCCGTCTCCATCGCCTTACCGTCCTGGTCCGCCGACGGAAATTGCTTTGCCTGCTCCAACTTCTTCTCCCCCGCCGTCTCCTCATCCTCCTGCTCAACCCCTTTGCTTCGAAACTTCCTATTCGTCCGCGGCTCACGCTGCGGAACATCCGCGACCACACTTCTCGGCACGATCCGGCTGCATCGGCTTTCGAGCCAAGTCGGTGCGTGGGGGCTCTGCGGCCCCGAGGCCCGAAATGCAGCAAGAGACACGAGCCGCGAGCTCTTCGGGACACCCTGATGCGCAGATCCGCCGAAAGATGTCCGAAGCTTCGCCTTCTCGAGACAATTGCCCAGACCCTCCCAGGTAACGTCACGAGCTGGTTGCGCAGACGCGTCCACCGGTCGTGACGACGAGGGCCCTTCCCCGAACGCCGACATAAAGAAGGCCTCGCCCCGATCGACATCTTGCCGCTGCTTGGGAGAGGCCACGGGGCGCCCGGCGAAAGTCAGACTCCACGTCTTGTGGACATGCGTGCCGCGTAAACGCTCGCACGGCGGCCAGCACTGACACACAGGGAAGCACGACTGATTGGGAAGATGGGATGTGCGGTGCACGAGCCGCATGGCGGCCAACAGGGCTGAACCTAAATGGTGTTTTTCGTTTTCGTTTTGTTGTTGTTGTCCCTCGTTTTGTCTCCAATCCACCTCCACCGCAAAACGAAGTCGAAACGAAAACGGCCCACGATATCGCCAAAACACCGTTTAGGTCCAGCCCTGGCGCCCAAAGTGATGGACGGGGGAGGAGGCGGAGGAAGGACGGGAGGGGTAGAGGGGGAGGAGGAGAGATGCTGCGGTTCCTGGGTGTGTCAGCCAAGAAAGGAGGCCAGGGAAAACCCAGGATGCGCCGACGAAGCTGCAGCACACCCTCCCGCCCCATGCCGCCTCAGAACGGGAAGCGCCCCCCTTGACCTACGAGTGCCCCGTGCGCCTGCCTTTCGGGCGAACGCCTCGTGCTGAACAGCATGCTCCATGAATCCTTGACCAGAATCGGAGAACGGGGGATACGTGATACCATGACCATGCAGTTCAAAGGGGCTTCCAGCGAGAGCTCCTTTTTGAACCAGATCCGCCACCCATCCCTACAGACGAGGGCACGGAACCACCTCTCACCCGCACACCTTTTGCACTCTTGAATTTCTGCTCATACGCCTGCGAAGAGA